>JAURVB010005851.1:0-17406 GCA_033002965.1 Piper betle
CAAACGTGACCTAGGAAAATGAGCCAGACAGGGGGGCAGGATGGGGGCGGTGCTTGTCGATGGAAAATGCCGATTGTGGCACAGTTGGGGTCAACACTGGTCGGGATTGACAGGAGGTGTCATGACGGAGGCGCTAGTGGTGACGATCGGCAAAGTCCAGCTGTAAAACCCGCATGTTTGGCCCGATGGTTTTAATTTCGGCTTGGTTGTGACCCGTATCGAGTTGCTTAATCAGCTATTTCGCCACGTATTTATGTATGCTATCTAGGTATGTATGATTTACCTGGCCTTAGCCTCCTTCAGCACTCACTATGCCTATTTAGATGTGGCACACTCAGGTTTTTTAACATGTTTGGTCAAATTTAATCCTATATAATTAGATGTTAGGACCGTGTCCCTCTCGTGTCTTCTGTGTGTTTGATAATCTTTTGGACAATCCTAACCCCTTTTGCGACCTGCTTCGCCATTCTCGAGGGGGACCTGTTTGCTTTGGGGTTAAACCCTAAATTTTTTGGTTTGTAGATAACCCAACCCATAACTCTTTTAGCTAACCCAACCCATACTCCTTTAGCTAACCCAACCCATACATATATAGGTATGCCACCCATACCCCGTATAAGTATGACACCCACACGTCTATAGGTATGACACCCATGCCTCTATAGGTATAGTACCCATAACTCTATGACATCTCCAAGCCAACCCATACCTCTTTATGTATAGTACCCATACCATTATGGATATGACACCCATATCTTTATGAGTATGACACCCACACTTTTATAGGTATGGCACCCATACCTTTATGACATCTCCAAGTCAACCCAAACCTTTTTAGGTATGGTACCCATACCATTTTAGGTATGATACCCATACCCTTTTAGGTATGGTACACATACCTTTATTGGTATGACACCCATACCTTTATGGGTATGACACCTATACCTTTATAGGTATGGCACCCATGCCTCAATAGGTATGACACCCATACCTCTAGAGGTATGGCAACTACACCTTTATGCGTATGACACCATGGGTATAGTACCCATACCTCTATAACATCTCTAAGCCAACCCATACATCTTTAGGTATGGTACCTATACCAATGACATCACCAAACCAACTACCCTTCTTCTACAAAATCCATCCATTCCCTCACCTTTTCAACATTTCTCCTTCCCTTCGCACCTCCAACCACTTTCTTCTACTCTCCTTGGCCATCTTCTTCGTCCTTGGAGCTCCAAGCAACCTCCTCCACGTTCCTAGCAACCTTGGGTTGTAGGCTTTGAGCTTGGATGCCTTGAAAGACCTTCCCTTCGTCTTCACTTGTTAGCATCAGGCTTGGGCTGCCACTATTTCTCATTTTTGAATGTGTATTGCTCATACGATTCCATTATTTAATTTTTAGAACATTTTGAACATTTATAAGTGAATGTTAAGAGAAGTTTAAGTACACATTCATTTTATTTGGATATGTAAATAAATAGATATGACAAACATTGGTAACTACAGGCCGTGGGCCACGTAGCGTGTGTGTGCATGCATGGGATGGTAGTTGGATGGGGTGGCCACCCCTCCCAGCATATAATGAGCTCAGCATTGGCTCAGAACAACTAAAAGACTCTTGAAACGATAATGGAGATTTTATTGACTTGTTTCATTTAATTATGTGACTTAGTGGTCTTATCACTAACGTGAAATTGCCTCCGCAGGTGAGAAAGTTTGGATAGAAGAATAAAAGTGACTCAGGTTGGTGAATTGACAATAAAAATTAGACTTCCTGATTATTCGCTTGTGTTATAAATGTGGCTAGGGGAAACGGTCCGAGATTGTGGGACGGTTACTTTATATTTTAGAGAACATGATTTATTGTTATGATTTATATTATATATTGCCAGACATATTTGCTATTTTTCAATTCATGTTCTGGAATATTATCGTTACAACAATTGTATTTTTAGGTAACACCCTGTTGGGTTCGGGCGGGTTGTTACACGATTCTTATTCGGTTCCATCTCCATACAAGGTATCACGGGTGAGCTCACCAACTAGAATATTGAGCTCTACTCATCTAGATTCGTAGGACTCTCTTACTTCACCCATATGTTTGTCTCTTGAGGGACATGTTTAATCATGTTCAAAACGATAGGATGGTGTCGGCGGCACTTTTATTGGGTCCCTCTGATACCGGGCCATTTAGTCTCATTTTACTGTATGTTTAATAAAACTACAAGGATGAGATCCCGTGTTGGTTTTCGAATTGAAGCTCCAGAAATATATGGCACAAGCCTCATCCCTAGATTTTTATGGATTTTACGAATAAGAGACTGAGTGGTATGGAGATATATAAATTGCACTAGTACCCCCTTCTACCCTCACGTGGGGCAATGTAAGTAGGGTACTGCAAATGTAGCGCATTTCCGAAAATTGAGGCACATTGCTTCCAAGCCATATAGGTATTATGGCGGGTGAAATATAGAAGATGTAAGGGCGTAAGTGATATATTTTTGTTTATATGTTTGTAAGATGCCTCTTTGTAGGTAATTATGGTATGATATATGGCCGCATCGGCCTTCACATACCAGCCTATAAGATTTTAGAAGTTTTTACAACTTCTTCGTAGGTGTTTAGATACCCATTAGCCAGTAATGCTATATTCCTAGTCTTTACAAGACTAGTAATCAATTCTTTGATTACTAACTATTTTCTCTAATATATGTAGGTGTTTTGTCTTTTTGACCGGCGTAGGTGGTTGGTTGAAACGGCTCATGGCGGGGTATTTCATATTGTATGAGTGTTAATTACCGAATTGATGTAATATGAAATTGAGATGTTTAGTGTGTTATGGGAATATGCCCTAAATTTGTATAAACTTGTTTGATTCGAGATAAGACAATTGATTGTTGTTGTGCACGCATGTTTTATATATCATTATATTATTATTTTGGTGCAAACACAATTTGGGGCACATTAACTATCATTTGCAAGGTATAAGTCTCAAAGTCTTGGAACACGATGAAGAGCTTACGAGGTACGCGAAACATATTTGTTGTAGTTACCTGAGTATGTAATAGAGAAACATGGGTAGGAGGAGCATACAGTTCACACCACATGAAGACCCATGTGAAGTTTGGGTATGAGGGTTTGATGCCCTGGCAATCGATGATGATGTATTTAATTATTTTATTTTCTTGCACATGACGGGTATGTAGAACAGGTAACCACGTCCATTGTTCAAATTCTCTGCATTCATCTGATTGTAAAAAATTAAGAAATATAACGAATCACTTAAACTATGTAGGAAGAAAAGGTTCATGATACAACATGCAACCTCAAAACTGTAGTCGGGGCGCGCATCTTCAAAAGTTGAGAGTGATGATTAACATTTTTAAAAGTCACCACTCTTAGTGGCAAGGGAAGTTTTGCCTCTGTTGTGGCCAAGGGTGATCATAAAGAATCCTTAAGTTTTAGAGTCTCTCTATGCTACTATGAATCAGCATGCATATGTAATGAAACCCTTCAATGTTGCCCGTCTTAAACCTCGTCGAGAGTTGAGATCCACTTCCGTAAAGTATGTATGAGACAAGTCTAACGAATGATTTTCCAAATTATAACATCGCACTTCAGTCCGCCCTCGGACCGAAAAGTGGGGTGTTACAACCTCGTATTAGAGCGGACTTCTTGGACTATTAAGACAGCAAACCTTTGGAATGCGTCTTGTTAGTATGTGTATGTTGTTTAGTATGATTGTATGCTGATGAATGTATGAGTGTATATGTTTATGTATGGTACCCCCCATGGGACAATCCACAGCCTTGCCAATAGGTATGTTTTGCTTCCTATTTGCATGATTTATGTGTTGTTGTATGCACATATAGTATGAGGATGAGTATGAATGACATGGTTGATACTTGACGGTAACATAGAGAACAACCCGACTTAAATTAAAGTCGCATTATGAATATCGAAGAGTTCGGATTTAGTCCTAATAATAGAAGATTTAAATGCACCTTCAGTGGTGCTAAAGGCAAACTAAGATATGATGGAAGGAGATAAGTTATTGGTACACTATATAATGAATGATAGAAAGAAAATCCCAAACCCCCATCATCTTGTCATTTTCTTCTCATCTCCATCTCCTCTTTCTCCCTTTACCCCTTCTGACATCCCTTTTTCTTTCCTCTACCATCCTGTGGAGTAATCTAAAAGACAGAACTTACTTATGAATACCGCGATTATGTGGGTCGGTGTTTGGCCTTGCCACCTTATACGATAATTGAAAATGATAGAGTTACCCAATTAAGGAGAACTAAAACAACGAGTTCAAAATAGGTTTAGATTTTTCAATCTAGAGTATGTAGATAGACTTGCATCTATATGACCATGACGGTAGGCTAATAGAAACAATGTGAGGGAAACTATACGACTTGTGGACCCCTCTCCTATAGAACACTGTTATGGTCACCCTTATGTGGAGATAGATCACAGAGCACCTAGAAATGGATGAAACTATAGAGAGTTAAGAGCCTAGATATACGCTGAGTAGCACAGCAACCAACGGAGTAAATTAACCGCCAACCGAGTAGCACAACCACCAACCGACTAACACAACCACCAACCAAGTTGCACAACCACAGTCTGAGTAGCTCAAACACTGACCGAGTTGCACAACCACTGACAGAGTAACATAACTGTAAATTGAGTAGCACAACCATCGTCCAAATAGTTGTAGTATGGCATGTTAGTAATAGGTTAGATAGTTGTCCAAGTGCACAACACTCTACAATAGTTGCATATAGCTAGATCATATGACATGAACTGCAGATGACAAACTAGGTTGGGTTAGACAACGAACAATAGAGTAGAAGTAAGGATAGTGTTGTATTGACAACTTGAGTATGATCGAGCAGGATGAGTAGGATTATTAGTCTTGTGGCGTGTTAGTTGGATACTGTGGAGTTTAGGAAATAAACAGATTGATGAATGACAATCAGTGTGGCCAAACTGAGATCACAGACCCAGAGCATTGGTATCGACTTATTAGCGACACCCGACATTAGAGATGTTGGTGTGTTGTCTTGTAAAGACTGTGAAAAAAATAATAACAATATATTCGAATGTGGTCTAGAAGGACCAAATGTGTTATATTCGCTACCCGATTAATTCTACTTAGTTAATTATTATATTTTATTATTTACCCGGGTACCCGGTTACCGGTTAAATGAAATACGAGGGCCCTAGCCGTCATTTTCATTTTTATAAATTTTGAAAGAGGACGTCATTTTTTGTTTAAGGGGCGTCCTCCTCAACTTAGCCGCCTAGTTCTCCTCTTCTTTGCCGGTGCATCTTCCTTGCTTGGGTATCCTTCCTATCTTCTTCTTCTTAATTTTCTTGCATGCATATTCTTTTTAATTGATAATAAGCTTGTTAATCATGTAACTAAAGTCATGAAAAGACCTAACCTGAAAACTGGAATCCCGTCCATTGCCGAGTAGTTTCAAACTTTAGCAAGATGGGCGACCGTAAGAACAATTGCAAGGCAGTCCCTCAAGACACCTCCTTTCTTGCACCTTGCTCCAATTCAGATGTTGCACGACCTCAAGCTGGCCTCAAAACAGTAACGATCAGCCACCTTTGGACGTTGCAT
The DNA here is from genome assembly GCA_033002965.1 of Piper betle. Taxonomy (NCBI): domain Eukaryota; kingdom Viridiplantae; phylum Streptophyta; class Magnoliopsida; order Piperales; family Piperaceae; genus Piper; species Piper betle. The sequence goes on from JAURVB010005851.1 coordinate 5,648, forward strand.
GGAGTAAGGTCATTCTTCCCACTTCTGCACTTCGCCGCCATAAATTCCGGCAAGAAGGTCGTCCGCTGTGGCCTGTGCCGGTGGCCTGAACTGTTGTGATGGAACCCATGATGTTGTCAACGAAGAACAACCAGCATCTACCCTTTGAAGCTTCCATTACAGCATCAATTTCAGAGGATCGCCATCACCTTCGTCCCCCTTTCAATTCCACCCACAACCAGCTGTAACTTGGCCCTCGTCGGGCCTATATGATGCAATGCCTAATGCAATCATACAAAACATCCTTAAAGGATCTATAAGGCTTCCTTCCCTCTTATTCAATGCATGTTCAATCTTATGATGTATCTCCTTACATCAAGGAGTCATTTATTGTTTCCTTGATAACACTCTATGAACTATCTTTTTAAGTGAAATCATAGTGTAATCTCAACCCTTAATTAACAATGCCCATAGTTTTGATAAGATACAGTGAGCATAAGCATGCTTAATCTCAATGGTTAAGGCGAGGAAGGATCCCTTAGACAGTGGTTATCAATCCTACTGCTACCGATGTTTCCAATCTTCACCCTTCTTTTGGTTCCTTTAGGGTTACTTACCATTCCCCTTCACTAGCTCGGGGAATGAGTCTTCCGAGTACAAATGCACATCTAGGCCGTCGGGTAGCTGTGAACCATTTCAAAGTCTATATCTGTGGTTCCAGAAATGGAATTGCTATTCTTGATTCAGACAAAACACGGATTTGTTTACTATACGCTTGTCATTTTATAGGATCTCCCATTCGTCAAAAAGGCCGTTCCTTCATTGTAAATACTAATTCGTTATTCGATGAGATAATTGAACAAATGGGTTGGTATTCAAGCCCAAGACTTAGAGGTTGTGGGTTCAATCCACACTAACTATATTTTTTTACAATATTGTCAAGTTGCATGGGATTCTAAAGGAGATAGTCTCAGACTGAGATCCCCTATTCACCTCACATTTTTGGGAAGCTTTCCAACAAACCATGGGGACCCAATTCAAGCTGAGTACAGCTTATCATCAGCAAACTGATGGTCGGAGTGAGAGGACTATTCAAACTTTGGAAGATTTGTTAAGACCTTGCATTCTTAACTAGGGTAGTGACTGGGAGAAACACTTAGCCTTGGCTGAATTTACATACAATAACTCTTACCAAGCCAGTATAGGGATGGCACCATTTGAAGCCATATATGGTAGGCCATGTAGATCTCCATCGTGCTAGTTGGAGTCTACTGAAGTAGTTATGGTCAGGCCAGAGATGGTGAGGGAAGCCACTGAAAAGGTGAAACTCATTCAACAAAGGCTTTAGGCAGCTCAGGATTGACAAAAGAGTTAGGCTGATACCCGAAGGAGGGACCTAGAGTTCCAAGTTGGGGAGTTTGTGTACCTAAAGACATCTCCTATGAAGGGGGTGATTGAATTTAGAACATCAGGGAAGTTGAAGCCAAGATTCATAGGACCGTTTCCAATCCTGGATCGAGTTGGAAATTGTGCATATAGACTAGCATTACCACCAAGCCTAGATGGAGTACACAATGTTTTCCATTTGTCAATACTTAAGAAATATGTACGAGATGAAGGTCATATAATCACAAATTTTGAAGACTTAGAACTACAATCAGATTTAACCTATGAGGAAGATTTAACCTTCGGGTGGGTGGTTACATGTGTTATGTAGTTACAAGGTGTGAACCTCTATATTGTCCATAGCTTACATGTGACCATTTGATAGCCCTGTTTGTGAGTCTACCATAGTGGTAGTAGCTAAGTGAGTCAAGATCTAGCATTACAAATCGATACGAGATGACTGGTCATTAATCATAGATGAGCTGCGCAATGGGTTCCCGTTGACCCATTGTGCAACCGTAGTTCTTTGGGATAGGAGATCCCCATCCACTAGGATGCGTGTATCTGTTACTCGATCGAGAGACACATGTCTACGATTTACTATTTGCCCTAGAAGCCTAGGAGCCATCCTTCAAGATGCCTGCATTGTAGTTTCAGGGATGATGATCAGATCCACAGTAAGCACAACAATGGTACTTTCAGAGTGGACATTTCCACGGCCTTCCTACGTTTTATATAGACCACCTTATCCTACACCTCACACTACGTGGCTATAAGTAAAGACATAGTGATCATATCCTTTAGACAGCCACCTAGGGTGGGCACCTTCTAGGTCCCCATAGCACATCTCATACATTTCACACTTGTCAAAGCCCAGTTTTCGAGGCTAGTCATGACACCTTGACTGGAGGGTGTCCCTTTGCACAACCGTATGTGTCACGAGGTCAGCTTGACCTTTAGACTACCTCAGGTATTGAGGTTAATGCAGTGGGTTTTAATAGATCACCTTTCCATGTACACACCTAGATCTACATTCATCCTCATGTGGAAGAGGCGATTATGATTCTGTACTCAAGTTACGTATGTTGACACATGTGTGATATAAGCCTTTGTCCACTCCAGGTTCATCTTCAACAAGTATATCCTGCAGTAGTATGGTTGATAGCAGCATGACTTCATGGTGATGTGTTAAGTGGCACCACATCTCATTGGTGGTATGATTCACTAGTAGTATGGTTGGTACCATTGGAATTGAAAGTGGAGAGGTTTGATAATAATGTCATCCATGGCAATGCATTCAAAGCAGAACATTATGGTAACTCCTTGTGCCGCATGTGTGTGTAGCTGTCTATATGATTTGATCACGGCCTATGTCCATAGAGTGTGTAACCCCTTAGTTAAATTCCAAGGAAAGAATTTTCCTAAGAGGGGGAGGTTGTAAAACCCAGGATTTTTTGCCCAATTGTTTTAATTTTGGTCCTGTCGTGACTTGCATCGAGTTGCTTATTCGGTTATTTTATAGCATATATTTATGTATAGTATCTAGGTATGTATGAGTTGCCCGGTCGTAGCCTCCTTCAGCGCTTGGTATGCCTGTTTGGATGAGGTACACCCAGTTTTTTTGTTCACATTTGGTCCAATTTAATCGTATATAATTAGATGTTAGGGTCGTGTCCCTCTTGTGTCTTTTAGGCATTTGATAATCTTTTAGACTGTCCTAAACCCTTTTGGGACCTGAAGTGCAATTTCAGAGCTGGACCCGATTGCTGTCAAGGTTAAACCCTATGTTTTTGGGTTTGGAGATAACCCAACCCATGCCTCTTTTAGCTAACCCAATTCAAACTTCTTTAGCAAACCCAACCCATACATCTATAGGTATGGCACCCATACCCTTAGAGGTATGGCATCCATACCCCTAGAGGTATGGCATCCATACCCCTATAGGTATGACACCCATACCTCTGTAGGTATGACACCCATACCTCTATAGGTATGGCACCCATACCAGTCTATAGGTATGACACCCATACCTCTACAAGTATGGCACCATGCCTCAATAGGTATGACACCTATACCTCTATAGGTATGGTACCAATACCTTTATGACATCACCAAGCTAACCCATACCTCTTTAGGTATGGTACCCAAACCTATAACATCACCAAACCAACCACACTTCTTCTATATAATCCACCTATTATTCCCTCACCTTTTCTCTATTTCTCCTTCCCTCCTCACCTCCAACCACTTTCTTCAACTCTCTTTGGCCTTCTACTTCCTCCTTGGAGCTTCAAGCAACCCCTCCACATTCGTAGCATCCTTGGGTGGTCGGCTTTGAGGTTGGATGCCTCAAAAGACCTCTCCTTGGTCCTCTCTCGTTAGCATCAGGTTTAGGCTGCCACTATTTCTCATTTTTTGAAGTGTATTGCGTGTATGATTCCATGAATTTATTTTTAGAACATTTTTATCATGTATATCTCAATGTGAACAGAATTGTAATACATATTCATCTTTTTGGACATGTAAATAAATAGATATGATTTTTTCAATGCATGTAGGTCACTAATATGCACAATTTTAGTATAAAAATGATATCTTACTAGTTCCAATTTTCTATTTGTAGGATTCCTATTTTTTTCAACTCACAAGATATAGATCTACAACTTTTGTGTTTGGTGTTTTACCTGTCATGCCCTAGAATTTTCATGTGTGAGGGCAAAATCTGAGGAGAGGTGGCGACTTGGACTGTGATAGTGTTGTAAGCGCTTCTTTCTCCAATTTTTACTCTTTGACCTTGTAGGATTTGTTAATGGACAGTATGCCATATTTGTATGGTGCTTTGTATGGGTTCTTGGTAAAATTTTAATCCTAATATAACTACTAAATATTCATGAACATAACCCATAAATATGCCTTGTATTTCCTGTGTGTTTATGACTATGAACGCTATCTGTGATTGAGTGATATTTTAATCCACGAATATCAAACCAATAAAATCTAGTAAAATTGTATGATACATTAATAATTGTTTACATAAAATATGTAAAATTTTGGAATGTTTAAAAATAATCTAGATATGTTTTAGATGTGTTTACGAGGAGAGTGTAAAGATACTGGGAACCCTAGTTTTCTACTCCAGTTGTAAATTACCTTAAAATAGGTTAATGGAGTTGGATTTCATTAAAACTTTGTCCACACCTTACCCAATGGCTCCGTAGCACTGTGTCAAATTTTGGGGCCATTTGAGTAGGTTCCCAATTTTATTTCTAATTTTAAATATGTTAGGGTCTAGATAGCTCCATAAACAACCCATCTAGTGACCCACATTGTAAAATCCACTTAGGCTCATTTGGAAAGTAAATTTAGCCTATCTCTTACTAGAATTAAGCTACATGTTTTGGCTAACTAGGCCCATTGACCAAACCCCATTTGGAGCCCTCTAGCCCATGAACCAATAGTTACAAAATTGGTGCACAGCACAGGAACACTGTTCCAGCCCTTAGGGCCAAGTTTAATGGGACTTGTTCACCTAGATTGGCCCATGGGCCAGCCATGGTGGAATTCACATGTGAACCTTAGAGTGTAAGGGACAACCCATCCAAATTTCAGCCCATCTGGACATCGTTAAGCCCATCCAAAAAATCCTCTTGTATGCCCATTCGATTAAAAACCCTAGAATTGATTAGAACTTACTAAGTGAACATGAAACCAAAACCTTAATTAAGTTACCTAATATGATATAATACTTTACTTAGGACCTAGTTAAGAAAATTAAGTCTTGTTAAGTGTTGAGCTTGTGTGGAGGCTTTGCCTCCTTTACTGTGCTGATGTGACCTGATTCTTATTCGGTTCCATCTCCATGCTAGGTATCATGGGTGAGCTCACTGACTAGAATACAGAGCTCTACTCATCTAAGTCCATAGGACTCTCTTGCTTCACCCTTATGTTTGCCTCTTGAGTGACATGTTTAATTGTGTTAGAAACGATACGACAGTGTCAGTGGCACTTTTATTGGGTCCCTCCAATACCTAGGCCGTTTAGTTGCATTTTATTGTATGTTTAATAAAACTACAAGGATGAGATTCCATGTTGGTTTTCGAACAGAAGCTCGAGAAATATATGCCACAAGCCTCATCCCTAGATTTTTACGGATTTCACAAATAAGAGAGTGAATAGTATGGATAAAAGTAAATTGCACTAGTACCCCGTTCTACCCTTTTATGTGGTGCAATGTATGTAGGGTACTACAAATGCAACGCATTTCTTGAAATTGTGGCACATTGGTTCTGAGCCACATGGGTACTATGACGGATGATATATAGAAGATGTAAGGGCAGAAGCGATATATGTATGTTTATATGTTTGTAAGATGTCTCTTTGTATGCAATTATGGTATGATATGTGGCCGCATCGGCCTTTGCGTACCAGCCTGTATGATTCTAGAAGGTTTTACAACTTTTTCGTAAGTGTTTAGATACCAATTTACCAGTAATGCTATATTCCTAGTCTCTATAGGACCAGTAATCAATTCTTTCATTATTGACATTTTCCCGTAATGTACGTAGGTGTTTGTCTTTTTGACCAGCGTAGGTGGATGGATGAAATGGCTCATGGCGGGGTATTTCGTATTGTATTTGTGTTAATTATCGAATTGATGTAATATGAAATTGAGATGTAGTGTGTTGTGGGAATAAGCCTTAAAGTTGTATAAACTTGTATTATTCGGGATAAGTCAATTGATTGTTGTTGTGCACGTGTGTTTTATATAGCATTAGATTATTATTGTGGTGTAGACACAATTTGGGGTACTTTAACTATTGTTTGCAAGGAATAAGCTTCAAAGTCTTGGAACATGATGGGGAGCTTACCAGGTATGCGAAACATATTTGTTGTAGCTATGTAGCATGTGATGAAGAAACATGGGTAGGAGGAGCATACGGTTCACACCTCTTGAAGACCTATGTGAAGTCCGGGTGTTAGGGTTTAATGCCCTGGCATCCGATGATGCTGTGTTTAATTATTTTATTTTCTTGCACATGTTAGGTATATAGAACAGGGAGCCATGACCCTTATTCAAATTTTCTTCATTCATCCGCTTGTAGGAAATTAAGAAATGTAACGAATTACTTGAACTAAGTAGTTTGAAAAGGTCCATGTTACAATATGCAACCTCAAGACTGTAGCAGGGGAGCGCCTCTTCTATAGTTGAGAGTGATTATTAGCATTGTTAAAAGTCCCCACTCATAGTCGCAGGTAAGGTTTTGCCTCTATGGCCAGAGATGATCATATAAAATCCTTAAGTTTAAGAGTCTCTCTATGCTAGTATGAATCAACATCCACATGTAATGACCCTTTATGGTTGCCCCTCTTAAACCTCCTCGAGGGTTGAGATCCACTTCCATAAAGTTTTCCAAATTCGCTTCGGTAAAGTTTGTACGAGACTAGTCCAAGGAATAGTTTTCCAAATTATAACATAGTACTTCGGTGTGCCCTTAGACAAAAAAATGGGATGTTAGAACTTGGTATCAGAGCTGACTTCTTGGACTATCCAGACGGCGAACCTTTGGAATGTGTATTGTAAGTAGGTGTATATAGTTTACTATGATTGTATCTTGATGAATGTATGAGTGTATATGTTTACGTATGGTTATGAAATGTTATGGTACCACCCATGGGACAATCTACAGCCTTGCCAACATGTATGTTATGATTCTTGTTTACATGATTTATGTGTTGTTGTATGCACATGCAGTACAAGGATGAGTATGAATGACATGGTTGATGCTTGGCGGTAACATAGAGAACAACCCGACTTGAATTAAAGTCACATCATGAATATTGAAGAGTTCAGATTTAGTCCTAATAATAGATGATTTAAATGCACCTTCAGTGGTGCTAAAGGCAGACTAAAATATGATGGTAGGAGATAAGTTCATTGGTACACTATATAATGAATGATAGAGTTAAAATCCCAAACCCCCATCATATTGTCATTTTCTTCTCATCTCCTTCTCCATTTTCTCCCTCTACTCCCTTCCGACATCCATTTTTCTTTCCTCTACCTTCCTGTGTAGTAATCTAAAAGAGAGAACTTACTTATGAATACCGTGATTATGACATTAGGTAGGAATGGAAGATTGACGGGTTGGTGTTTGGCCTTCTCACCTCATAGGATAATTGAAAATGATAGAGTTACCCAATTAGGAAGAACTAAAACAATGAGTACAAAATAGGTTTAGATTTTTCAAACCAGAGTATGCAGATGGATATGCAACTATATGATCGAGGTGGTAGGCCTGTAGAAACCATGTGAGGCAGACTATACAATGTGTGGAACCCTCTCCTATAGAGCACTATTACCGTCACCCTTGTGTAGAGATAGATCATAGAGCATCTAGAAATGGATGAAATATGTACGACCCTATAGAGAGTTCAGAGCTTAGATATACACTAAGTGTCACAGCCTCCAACTGAGTAATAGAACCGCCAACCAAGTAGAACAACCACCAACCGAGTAACACAACCGCCAACCGAGTGGCTCAACCACCATCCGAGTAGCTCAACCACTGATCGAGTAACACAACCACCGAGAGAGTAACATAACCATAAACCGAGTAGCACGCCACCATCCAAGTAGGTGTACTATGGTAGGTTAGTAATAAGTTTGATAGTTGTCCAAGTGCACAACACGGTACAATAGTTGCATAAAGCTAGATGATATGACATGAACTACAGATGACAAACTAGGTTGGTTAGACAACGAACAATAGAGTAGAAGTATGAATAGTGTTGTATTGACAACTTGAGTATGATAGAGAAACAAGGATGCGTTGGATTATTAGTCTTGTGACATGGTAGTTGGATAGTGTGGACTTTAGTGAATAGAGAGATTGATTAACGACAATTAGAGTGGCCAAACTGAGATCAAAGACTTAGAGTGTAAAGACAGTGGGAAAAAAAATTTAATATATTTGACTCGGGAACGTGATATCGAACGTGAGAGAATTAATATTAATTATATTATATTCTCTACCCGGTTAAGTCTACCTGGTTAAATATTTTATTCTTTACCCGGTTACCCTGTTAAAGGAATAAAATACGGGTGTTGGTTTGTTTCCACAAACCCTAGCCTTCATTTCATTTTATAAAGGACATCCTCCACCCTAGCCTTCATTCACATTCTCTTCTCCTCTTCCTTGGCGGCGTGTCTTCTTCCCTACTTAGGTATTCTTCCTATCTCTCTCTTATTAATTTTCTAGCATTAATATTTTAATTGAAGAATAAGCTTTATAATCGTGAGGATTAAAGTTTAAAATCAATAAGAAAGAAACTAAACATAAATTAAAATTTAATTCGACCGACGAGTCCCCTGTTTTGGCAAGATGGGGAAGCACAGGCAAGGTTGCCGGGAATCGGTGGCGAGGGTCGATCAGTGTAGAGTCGATCTCATGTGTGTGGATGTCGGCCTGGGGTGGTAAATAGTCTAAAATAGTAGCGGCGGCAAAAACAGGGGTGACGGCGGTGGGGGAAGAAATCCGCCATTCCTGGGGGGCGACGGGTTCCAATATAGCCGGGGAGGGTAGATAGGTGGTCGAGGGTGTTGAGGCAAACACCCAATTGAGGCGGCGACGCTTGCCGGCGGTGGAATTGCTGACACGAGCGTGCTGCTAGGAAGCCGATGCAGGCATCGCTGCCGCTAGAAGACGGTCGGAGTTGGCCGGGGCGACACTGCAAGGGCATGGGCAGGGCTGGTCAACGATGATCTATGGCGGTCGGAGGTGGTCGGCGGCGGCGGCGGCTGGAGGGTGCCTGGAGTCAGGAACAGAGCATCCAGGAGAAGAACAGAGCATGCTGGAGAAGAAGAAGAAGGAAAAAATTACCTTGGGTGGCAATCTTGTAAATAATGCTTGACTTGACACAACTCGAGTTAAATAATATTACCAACTCTTAAGTAACACCTGACTCGATACCGACTCGAGTTAAAAATAATTTAAACTCGTAATAAATCTTTAAAAATAATTATTTTAATGGGTTATGGGTAAAGTTACTAAACTAACTAATTATTGTATGAAATCGCCACGAGCAATAAAAACACGGTAACGATAAACGGTGAATAATTAATCGGCGTAATTCAAGCGATTAAATTAAATCGAACGGTTATAAGTAATGAATAAAATAAAGATTTTACCTTTACCATATTAAATTTAATATTATATAAATAAAGTAATTATTTTAATAACGAGTCATTAATGTAGAAAATTGATTATTAAACTACAGTCGGGTAGCAATCACTCGCGTCGAACCTAAATAGCATAATGAAAATAAATAAAGTTTTGAACTTTATTGAGTCGAATAATTTAAAATAATTGTATTAAGAATATTTTTAAATAATACAAATTATTTTAAATAATTAATTATCTCACTAGATTTGTTGATAATTTAATATTTAATATTTTTATAAATGATATATATAATAGATATTTAGTTGCATGCATCCCTACTCAAATAAAATTATACTTATGTATAATTTTATATTCTCGTTCAGATTAGGATCATTGGTCGCAGCAGCGAGTTCGAATTACCGAGGTCCGTATAATCATTTGAAATGTTGTACTTTCCCTTATTGGTAGCCCTGGTCGGCCTAAGCCTAGATTCGACCACCATGCGCTGGGGCCGACACGGGGCCGCACCTTTAAAATTACTATGTGTGTTACTATGTGTGTGCTTATAATTAATTGAATTGTTGTATTGTCCGTATAATTATTTTAAATGTTATACTTACCGAAACTGGTATAACACTATAAAATGTTGTATTTTCTAAAATTGGTAGCCCTTGTCGGCACTGGTCTAATAATGAGTTGGGAGACGATTTTAACCTTAAGATGAATTGGGGCCATAACTAATCTCAAAATGAATTGAGAGACCACCTAATCTGAGAATGAGCTGGGAGCCGTTTCCTGATCTCATAATGAGCTTGGAGCCAATTGTCTAATCTAAGAATGAGCTGGGAGACAATTAAAACCTCAAGATGAATTGGGGAACCATGACTAATCTGAAAATGAATTGGGAGACCACCTAATCTTATATTGAGCAAGGAGCCGTTTGCCAATCTCAGAATGAGCTGGGAGACAATTTCTAACCTCAGAATGAACTTGGAGACCATGACTAACCTAAAAACGAATTGGGGGACCACCTAATCTCAGTATGAGCGGGGAGGCAATGTTCAAATCTCAGAAAAAACTAGGAGACCATGACTAATCTCAAGATGAATTGGGAGACCACCTTATCTCAGAATGAGCTGGGAGACGATTTTAACCTCAAGATGAATTGGGGGACCATGACTAATCTCAAAATAAATTGGGAGACCACCTAATCTCAGATTGAGCTGGGAGCCGTTTCCTAATCTCAGAATGAGCTGGGAGACAATTTCGAATCTCAGAATGAATTGGACGACCATGACTAACCTCAAAATGAATTGGGGGACCACCTAATCTCAGAATGAGCTGGGAGGCAATGTTTAAATCTCAGAATGAACTGGGAGACTATGACTAATCACAAGATGAATTGGGAGACCACCTAATCTCAGAATGTGCTGGGAGACGTTTTTTAATCTCAGAATGAGCTGGGAGTAGATTTTTAATCACAGAATGAGCTAGGAGATGATTTTTAATCTCAGAATGAACTGGGAGACCATGACTAATCTCAAGATGAATTGGGAGACCACCTAATCTCAGGATGAGGTGGGAGACGTTTTCCAATCTAAGAATGAGCTGGGTGTTGACTCTTACCAATCTCAGAATGACTTGAGAGACAAATTACTAATCTCAGAATGACGTGAGGGATTATTACTCTTTGCTTGTGTAATAATAATAATAATAATGAGTGAAATGATAATAGGGATTTTATTGACTTGTTTCATTTAATTATGCGGCTTAGTGGTTTATCACTAACGTGGAATTGCCTCCGCAGGTGAGTACCTATGGGAGTAAAGAATAGAAGTGTGGTTGGTGGTTCTTTTACCAACCCAGGTATGGTGAATCGATAATAAAGTTGGACTTCCTTATTATTCTCTTGTGTTATAAATATGGCCATGGGAAACGGTCTGAGACTGTTGGACTATTATTTTAAATTTTAGTGAACATGATTTATTCTTGTGATTCATATTATATGTTGCGAGACATATTTCCTATATTTCAGTTCATGTTCTAGAATATTACGATTACAACAATTATATTTTTAAGTAACACCCGGTCTGGTTCGGGCGGGTCGTTACTGGTTGTAACGACCCGCCATTTTTCATGATAATATTGTGGGCCTAACTGGCTAGGTGTTACTCAAAATTAAAGCAATTATGTCAAACATTATTAGAAATCATAACTTATAATAAAATCCCA
>JAURVB010005852.1:0-16269 GCA_033002965.1 Piper betle
ACCACCATGCGCTGGAACGCAACCGGGGTCGACTCAATTTAGCACAAGGCAGCACCCTGAAAGATTGAACATCTTACCCCATGCCGAAAGGGGCCACAGGGTGCACATGGCGCAAGACGGCTCATTATGCACTTGTGATAATCGAGAGGGTGAGTCAATGGCAAACATCGTGTAACTAAAGGCCGTGGACCACGTAGTGTATGTAACGCATGCATGGGATGGTAGCAGGATGGGGTGGCCACCCTCCCAACATATAATGAGCTCAGGATAGGCTCATAACGATGAAAAGACTCTTGAAAAGATAATGGGGATTTTATTGACCCGTTTCATTTAATTATGCGGCGTAGTGGTTTTATCACTAACGCAGAATTGCCTCCGCAGGTGAGTAGCTTTGGACTGAAGAATAAAAGTGACTCTAGTTGGTGAATTGATAATAAAATTGAATTTATTATTATTCTCTTGTGTTATAAATGTGGCTATGGGAAATGGTCCGACACTGTGAGATAGTTATTTTATATTTTAGATAACATGATTTATTGTTATGATTTATATTATATATTGGCAGACTTATTTGCCGTATTTCATGATTTATAGTATATATTGCCCGACTTATTTGCTGTATTTCAATTCATGTTCTAGAATAGTTTCGTTACATCAATTATATTTTTAGGTAACACCCAGTCCGATTCGGGTGGGTCGTTACATGTGTTATGTAGTTACAAGGTGTGAACCTCTATATTGTCCATAGCTTACATGTGACCATTTGATAGCCCTGTTTGTGAGTCTACCATAGTGGTAGTAGCTAAGTGAGTCAAGATCTAGCATTACAAATCGATACGAGATGACTGGTCATTAATCATAGATGAGCTGCGCAATGGGTTCCCGTTGACCCATTGTGCAACCGTAGTTCTTTGGGATAGGAGATCCCCATCTACTAGGATGCGTGTATCTGTTACTCGATCGAGAGACACATGTCTACGATTTACTATTTGCCCTAGAAGCCTAGGAGCCATCCTTCAAGATGCCTGCATTGTAGTTTCGGGGATGATGATCAGATCCACAGTAAGCACAACAATGGTACTTCAGAGTGGACATTTCCACGGCCTTCCTACTTTTATATAGACCACCTTATCCTACACCTCACACTACGTGGCTATAAGTAAAGACATAGTGATCATATCCTTTAGACAGCCACCTAGGGTGGGCACCTTCTAGGTCCCCATAGCACATCTCATACATTTCACACTTGTCAAAGCCCAGTTTCGAGGCTAGTCATGACACCTTGACTGGAGGGTGTCCCTTTGCACAACCGTATGTGTCACGAGGTCAGCTTGACCTTTAGACTACCTCAGGTATTGAGGTTAATGCAGTGGGTTTTAATAGATCACCTTTCCATGTACACACCTAGATCTACATTCATCCTCATGTGGAAGAGGCGATTATGATTATGTACTCAAGTTATGTATGTTGACACATGTGTGATATAAGCCTTTGTCCACACCAGGTTCACCTTCAACAAGTATATCCTGCAGTAGTATGGTTGATAGCAGCATGACTTCATGGGGATGTGTTAAGTGGCACCACATCTCATTGGTGGTATGATTCACTAGTAGTATGGTTGGTACCATTGGAATTGAAAGTGGAGAGGTTTGATAATAATGTCATCCATGGCAATGCATTCAAAGCAAAACATTATGGTAACTCCTTGTGCCGCATGTGTGTGTAGCTGTCTATATGATTTGATCACGGCCTATGTCCATAGAGTGTGTAACCCCTTAGTTAAATTCCGAGGAAAGAATTTTCCTAAGAGGGGAGGTTGTAAAACCCAGGTTTTTTGCCCAATTGTTTTAATTTTTGTCCTGTCGTGACTTGCATCGAGTTGCTTATTCGGTTATTTTATAGCATATATTTATGTATAGTATCTAGGTATGTATGAGTTGCCCGGTCGTAGCCTCCTTCAGCGCTTGGTATGCCTGTTTGGATGAGGTACACCCAGTTTTTTTGTTCACGTTTGGTCCAATTTAATCGTATATAATTAGATGTTAGGGTCGTGTCCCTCTTGTGTCTTTTAGGCATTTGATAATCTTTTAGACTGTCCTAAACCCTTTTGGGACCTGAAGTGCAATTTCAGAGCTGGACCCGATTGCTGTCAAGGTTAAACCCTATGTTTTTGGGTTTAGAGATAACCCAACCCATGCTTCTTTTAGCTAACCCAATTCAAACTTCTTTAGCAAACCCAACCCATACATCTATAGGTATGGCACCCATACCCTTAGAGGTATGGCATCCATACCCCTAGAGGTATGCCATCCATACCCCTTTAGGTATGAAACCCATATCTCTGTAGGTATGACACCCATACCTCTATAGGTATGGCACCCATACCTTTATTGTATGGCACCCATACCACTAAAGGTATGACACCCATACCTCTACAGGTATGGCACCCATGCCTCAATAGGTATGACACCTATACCTCTATAGGTATGGTACCAATACTTCTATGACATCACCAAGCTAACCCATACCTCTTTAGGTATGGTACCCAAACCTATAACATCACCAAACCAACCACACTTCTTCTATATAATCCACCTATTATTCCCTCACCTTTTCTCTATTTCTCCTTCCCTCCTCACCTCCAACCACTTTCTTCAACTCTCTTTGGCCTTCTACTTCCTCCTTGGAGCTTCAAGCAACCCCTCCACGTTCATAGCATCCTTGGGTGGTCGGCTTTGAGGTTGAATGCCTCAAAAGACCTCTCCTTGGTCCTCCCTCGTTAGCATTAGGTTTAGGCTGCCACTATTTCTCATTTTTTGATGTGTATTGCGTGTATGATTCCATGAATTTATTTTTAGAATATTTTTATCATGTATATCTCAATGCGAACAGAATTATAATACATATTCATCTTTTTGGACGTGTAAATAAATAGATATGATTTTTTCAATGCATGTAGGTCACTAATATGCATAATTTTAGTATAAAAATGATATCTTACTAGTTCCGATTTTCTATTCGTAGGATTCCTATTTTTTCATCTCACAAGATATAGATCTACAACTTTTGTGTTTGGTGTTTTACCTGTCATGCCCTAGAATTTTCATGTGTGAGGGCAAAATCTGAGGAGAGGTGCCGACTTGGACTGTGATAGTGTTATAAGCGCTTCTTTCTCCAATTTTTACTCTTTGACCTTGTAGGATTTGTTAATGGACAGTATGCCATATTTGTATGGTCTTTGTATGGGTTCTTGGTAAAATTTTAATCCTAATATAACTACTAAATATTCATGAACATAACCCATAAATATGCCTTGTATTTCCTGTGTGTTTATGACTATGAACGTTATCTGTGATTGAGTGATATTTTAATCCACGAATTTCAAACCAATAAAATCTAGTAAAATTGTATGATACATTAATAATTGTTTACATAAAATATGTAAAATTTTGGAATGTTTAAAAATAATCTAGATATGTTTTAGAGGTGTTTACGAGGAGAGTGTAAAGATACTGGGAACCCTAGTTTTCTACTCCAGTTGTAAATTACATTAAAATCGGTTAACTGGAGTTGGATTTCATTAAAACTTTGTCCACAACTTACCCAATGGCTCCGTAGCATTGTAACAAATTTTGGGGCCATTTGAGTAGGTTCCCAATTTTATTTCTAATTTTAAATATGTTAGGGTCTAGATAGCTCCATAAACAACCCATCTAGTGACCCACATTGTAAAATCCACTTAGGCTCATTTGCAAAGTAAATTTATCCTGTCTCTTACTAGAATTAAGCTATATGTTTTGGCTAACTAGGCCCACTGACCAAACCCCATTTGGAGCCCTCTAGCCCATTAACCAATAGTTACAAAATTGGTGCACAGCACAGGAACACTGTTCCATCCCTTAGGGCCAAGTTTAATGGGACTTGTTCACCTAGATTGGCCCATGGGCCAGCCATGGTGGAATTCACATGTGAACCTTAGAGTGTGAGGGACAACCCATCAAATTTCACCATGTGGACATCGTTAACCCCATCCAAAAAATCCTCTTGTATGCCCATTCGATTAAAAACCCTTGAATTGATTAGAACTTACTAAGTGAACATGAAACCAAAACCTTAATTAAGTTACCTAATATGATATAATACTTTACTTAGGACCTAGTTAAGAAAATTAAGTCTTGTTAAGTGTTGAGCTTGTGTGGAGGCTTTGCCTCCTTTACTGTGCTGATGTGACCTGATTCTTATTCGGTTCCATCTCCATGCTAGGTATCATGGGTGAGCTCACTGACTAGAATACAGAGCTCTACTCATCTAAGTCCATAGGACTCTCTTGCTTCACCCTTATGTTTGCCTCTTGAGTGACATGTTTAATTGTGTTAGAAACGATACGACAGTGTCAGTGGCACTTTTATTGGGTCCCTCCGATACCTAGGCCGTTTAGTTGCATTTTATTGTATGTTTAATAAAACTACAAGGATGAGATTCCATGTTGGTTTTCGAACAGAAGCTCGAGAAATATATGCCACAAGCCTCATCCCTAGATTTTTACGGATTTCACGAATAAGAGAGTGAATAGTATGGATAAAAGTAAATTGCACTAGTACCCCGTTCTACCCTTTTTGTGGTGCAATGTATGTAGGGTACTACAAATGCAACGCATTTCTTGAAATTGTGGCACATTGGTTCTGAGCCACATGGGTACTATGACGGATGATATATAGAAGATGTAAGGGCAGAAGCGATATATGTATGTTTATATGTTTGTAAGATGTCTCTTTGTATGCAATGATGGTATGATATGTGGCCGCATCGGCCTTTGCTTACCAGCATGTATGATTCTGGAAGGTTTTACAACTTTTTCGTAAGTGTTTAGATACCAATTTGCCAGTAATGCTATATTCCTAGTCTCTATAGGACCAGTAATCAATTCTTTCATTATTGACATTTTCCCGTAATATACGTACGTGTTTGTCTTTTTGACCAGTGTAGGTGGATGGATGAAATGGCTCATGGCGGGGTATTTTGTATTGTATTTGTGTTAATTATCGAATTGATGTAATATGAAATTGAGATGTAGTGTCTTGTGGGAATAAGCCCTAAAGTTGTATAAACTTGTATTATTCGGGAGAAATCAATTGATTGTTGTTGTGCACATGTGTTTTATATATCATTAGATTATTATTGTGGTGCAGACACAATTTGGGGCACTTAAACTATTGTTTGCAAGGAATAAGCCTCAAAGTCTTGGAACACGATGGGGAGCTTACCAGGTACGCGAAACATATTTGTTGTAGCTATGTAGCATGTGATGAAGAAACATAGGTAGGAGGAGCATACGGTTCACACCTCTTGAAGACCTATGTGAAGTCCGGGTGTTAGGGTTTGATGCCATGGCATCCGATGATGCTGTGTTTAATTATTTTATTTTCTTGCACATGTTAGGTATATAGAACAGGGAGCCATGATACTTATTCAAAATTTCTTCATTCATCCGCTTGTAGGAAATTAAGAAATGTAACAAATTACTTGAACTAAGTAGTTTGAAAAGGTCCATGTTACAACATGCAACCTCAAGACTGTAGCAGGGGTGCGCCTCTTCTATAGTTGAGAGTGATTATTAGCATTGTTAAAAGTCCCCACTCATAGTCACAAGAAAGGTTTTGCCTCTATGGCCAGAGATGATCATATAAAATCCTTAAGTTTAAGAGTCTCTCTATGCTAGTTTGAATCAGCATGCACATGTAACGACCCTTTATGGTTGCCCCTCTTAAACCTCCTCGAGGGTTGAGATCCACTTCCGTAAAGTTTTCAAAATTCGCTTCCGTAAAGTTTGTACGAGACTAGTCCAAGGAATAGTTTTCCAAATTATAACATCGCACTTCGGTCCACCCTTCGACAGAAAAATGGGATGTTAGAACTTGGTATCAGAGCTGACTTCTTGGACTATTCAGACGGCGAACCTTTGGAATGCGTATTGTAAGTATGTGTATGTTGTTTACTATGATTGTATCCTGATGAATGTATGAGTGTATATGTTTACGTATGGTTATGAAATGTTATGGTACCACCCATGGGACAATCCACAGCCTTGCCAACAGGTATGTTTTGATTCTTGTTTACATGATTTATGTGTTGTTGTATGCACATGTAGTACAAGGATGAGTATGAATGACATGGTTGATGCTTGGCGGTAACATAGAGAACAACCCGACTTGAATTTAAGTCACATCATGAATATTGAAGAGTTCAGATTTAGTCCTAATAATAGAAGATTTAAATGCACCTTCAGTGGTGCTAAAGGCAGACTAAAATATGATGGAAGGAGATAAGTTATTGGAACACTATATAAAGAATAAGAGTTAAAAACCCAAACCCCCATCATCTTGTCATTTTCTTCTCATCTCCTTCTCCACTTTCTCCCTTTACCCCCTTCCGACATCCATTTTTCTTTCCTCTACCTTCCTGTGTAGTAATCTAAAAGAGAGAACTTACTTATGAATACCGTGATTATGACATTAGGTAGGAATGGAAGATTGACGGGTTGGTGTTTGGCCTTCTCACCTCATAGGATAATTGAAAATGATAGAGTTACCCAATTAGGAAGAACTAAAACAATGAGTACAAAATAGGTTTAGATTTTTCATACCAGAGTAAGCAAATGGATATGCAACTAGATGACCGAGGTGGTAGGCCTGTAGAAACCATGTGAGGCAAACTATACAATGTGTGGAACCCTCTCCTATAGAACACTATTACCGTCACCCTTGTGTAGAGATAGATCATAGAGCATCTAGAAATGGATGAAATATGTACGACCCTATAGAGAGTTCAGAGCTTAGATATACACTAAGTGTCACAGCCTCCAACTGAGTAATAGAACCGCCAACCAAGTAGAACAACCACCAACCGAGTAACACAACCGCCAACCGAGTGGCTCAACCACCATCCGAGTAGCTCAACCACTGATCGAGTAACACAACCACCGAGAGAGTAACATAACCATAAACCGAGTAGCACGCCACCATCCAAGTAGGTGTACTATGGTAGGTTAGTAATAAGTTTGATAGTTGTCCAAGTGCACAACACGGTACAATAGTTGCATAAAGCTAGATGATATGACATGAACTGCAGATGACAAACTAGGTTGGTTAGACAACGAACAATAGAGTAGAAGTATGAATAGTGTTGTATTGACAACTTGAGTATGATAGAGAAACAAGGATGGGTTGGATTATTAGTCTTGTGACATGCTAGTTGGATAGTGTGGACTTTAGTGAATAGAGAGATTGATTAACGACAATTTGAGTGGCCAAACTGAGATCAAAGACTCAGAGTGTAAAGACAGTGGGAAAAAAATTTTAATATATTCGACTCGGGAACGTGATATCGAACGTGACAGAATTAATATTAATTATATTATATTCTCTAGCCGGTTAAGTCTACCCAGTTAAATATTTTATTCTTTACCCGGTTACCCTGTTAAAGAAATAAAATATGGGTGTTGGTTTGTTTCCACAAACCCTAGCCGCCATTTCTTTTTATAAAGGATGTGTAATGACCCAGCCCAAAGTGCAACGTAATGGGCTAAGTCATCTCTTTAAAATGGGTACCCCGAAAGTTAAAGATATATAGGCCATTCCCACTTATAAACAGGATCTTCTCCCAGTAGCAATTAGATGTGGGACTAAGTTAAGGGATCTCACAATCCACCCACCCTAGGGAATTTCGTCCCCGAAATACCTATTCTTGTCCTGTTGTTAGCCCCAGCCCACGACCATTCTAGCCCGTGACTGGCAGCCTAGCCAACGTTTCTAATCCAGCCCACCATCTAACACGGAACCAGGTCGGCTCGATACCATTTGTAACGACCCGGCCCAAAGTGCAATGTAATGGGCCAAGTCATTTCTTTAAAATGGGTACCCTGGAAGTTAAAGATCTCTAGTCCATTCCCACTTATAAACAGGATCTTCTCCCAGTAGGTATTAGATGTGGGAATTGTGAGATCCCTCAACTTAGTCCCACATCTAATACCTACTGGGAGAAGATCCTGTTTATAAGTGGGAATGGACTATAGATCTTTAACTTCCGGGGTACCCATTTTAAAGAAATGACTTAGCCCATTACGTTGCACTTTGGGCTGGGTTGTTACAAATGGTATCAGAGCCGACCTGGTTCCGTGTTAGATGGTGGGATGGACTAGGGACGTTGGCTAGGCTGCCGGTCACGGGCCAAAAAAAGGTCACGGGCTGGGGATAGCAACGGGCCAAGACTAGAAACGTTGACTAGGCTGCCGGTCACGGGCCAGAAAGGACGTGTGCTGGGGCTAGCAATGGGCCAAGAATAGGCATTTCGGGGACGAAATTTCCTAAGGTGGGTGGATTGTGAGATCCCTCAACTTAGTCCCACATCTAATACCTACTGGGAGAAGATCCTGTTTATAAGTGGGAATGGACTATAGATCTTTAACTTCCGGGGTACCCATTTTAAAGAAATGACTTAGCCCATTACGTTGCACTTTGGGCTGGGTCGTTACAGGACGTCATCCACCCTAGCCTTCATTTGCATTCTCTTCTCCTCTTCCTTGCCGGCGTGTCTTCTTCCTTACTTAGGTATTCTTCCTATCTCTCTCTTCTTAATTTTCTAGCATGCATATTTTAATTGGAGAATAAGCTTTATAATCGTGAGGATTAAAGTTTAAAATCAATAAGAAAGAAACTAAACATAAATTAAAATTTAATTCGGCCAACCAGTCCCCTATTTCGGCGAGATGGGGAAGCACAAGCAAGGTCACCGGGAATCGGTGGCGAGGGTCGTTCCGATGTCGGAAGATGATCCTACTCTCTTCGTCGATCAGTGTAGAGTCGATCTCATGTGTGTGGATGTCGGCCTAGGGTGGTAAATGGCCAAAAACTGTAGCGGCGGCAAAAATAGGGGTGACAGCGGTGGGGGAAGAAATTTGGCTGTCCTGGGGGGCGACGGGTTCCAATATGGCCGGGGAGGGTAGATACGTGGTCGAGGGTGTCGAGGCGACCACCCAATTGTGACGACGACGCTCGCCGGTGGTGGAATTGCCGACACGAGTGCACCGCTAGGAAGCTGATGCGGGCGTCGCCACCACTGGAAGACGGCCGGAGTTGGCCGAGGCGACACCCCAAGGGCATGGCAGGGCTGGAAGACGGCCAGAGAAGAAGAAGAAGGAAAAAATTACCTTGGGTGGCAATCTTGTAAATAATGCTTAACTTGACACAACTCGGGTTAAATAATAATACCAACTCTTTAGTAAGACCTGATTCGATACCGACTCAAGTTAAAAATAATTTAAACTCGTAATAAATCTTTAAAAATACTTATTTTAATGTTTTATGGGTAAAGTTACTAAACTAACTAATTATTGTATGAAATCGCCACGAGCAACAAAAATACGGTAACGATAAACGGTGAATAATTAACCGGCGTAATTCAAGCGATTAAATTAAATTAGAGGGTTATAAGTAATTAATAAAATAATGATTTTAGCTTTACCATATTAAATTTAATATTAGGTAAATAAAGTGATTATTTTAATAACGAGTTATTAATGTAGAAAATGGGTTATTAAACTACAGTCAGGTAGCAATCACTCGCGTCGAACCTAAATAACATAATGAAAATAAATAAAGTGCTGAACTTTATTGAGTTGAATAATTTAAAATAATTGTATTAATAATATTTTTGAATAATAAAAATTATTTCAAATAATTTAATTGAACAACTTAATTAATTAAATTGCTGTAAATAACAGTAGCAATTAAAAATTATAAGCGTCAACTAAAGCATCAAGATCTGGGTGAAATAATTATCACCGCAAATGAAAATTATAATCTTGTTATTAGTAATAATTATTTTATCAATTGTTCGATATTAATTAGGATTTAGATAACTAATTTAAAATGTGAAGTAGGATTTACATGATTATTTCACAGGAATAATTAATTATCTCACTATATTTGTTGATAATTTAATATTTGATATTTTTATAAATGATATATATATTAGATATTTAGTTGCATGCATCCCTACTAGAATAAAATTATACTTATGTATAATTTTATATTCTCGATTAGATTAAGATCATTGGTCGCAGCAGCAAGTTCGAATTACCCAGGTCCATATAATCATTTGAAATGTTGTACTTTCCCTTGTTGGTTGCCCTGGTTGGCCTCGTACTAGATTCAACTACCATGCGTTGGGGCTGACATAGGGCCGCACCTTTAAAATTACTATGTGTGTGCTTATAATTAATTGAATTGTTGTATTGTCCATATAATTATTTTAAACGTTATACTTTCCAAAACTGGTATAACACTATAAAATGTTGTATTTTCCAAAATTGGTAGCCCTTGTCGGCACTAATCTCATAATGAGTTGGGAGATGATTTTAACCTCAAGATGAATTGGGGACCAAAACTAATCTCAAAATGAATTGGGAGACCACCTAATTTGAGAATGAGCTGGGAGCCGTTTCCTGATCTCATAATGACCTGGGAGACAATTGTCTAATCTCATAACGAGCTAGGAGACGATTTTAACCTCAAGATGAATTGGGGGACCATGACTAATCTCAAAATGAATTGGGAGACCACCTAATCTTAGAATGAGCAGGGAGCCGTTTCCTAATCTCAAAATGAGCTAGGAGACAATTTCTAATCTCAGAATGAACTTAGAGGCCATGACTAACCTCAAAACGAATTGGGGGACCACCTAATCTTAGAATGAGCTGGGAGGTAATGTTCAAATCTCAAAATGAACTGGGAGACCATGACTAATCTCAAGATTAATTGGGAGACCACCTAATCTCAGAATGAGTTGGGAGGTAATGTTCAAATCTCAGAATGAACTGGGAGACCATGACTAATCTGAAGATGAATTGGGAGACCACATAATCTTAGAATGAGTTCGGAGACGATTTTAACCTCAAGATGAATTGGGGGACCATGACTAATCTCAAAATAAATTGGGAGACCACCTTATCTCAGAATGAGCTGGGAGCCATTTCCTAACCTCAGAATGAGCTGGGAGACAATTTCTAATCTCAAAATGAATAGGGAGACCATGACTAACCTCAAAATGAATTGGGGGACCACCTAATCTCAGATTGAGCTAGGAGGCAATGTTCAAATCTCAAAATGAACTGGGAGACCATGACTAATCTTAAGATGAAATGGGAGACCACCTAATCTAAGAATGTGCTGGGAGACATTTTTAATTTCAGAATGAGCTGGGAGTAGATTCTTAGTCATAGAATGAGCCAGGAGATGATTTTTAATCTCAGAATGAACTGGGGGACCATGACTAATCTCAAGATGAATTGGGAGACCACCTAATCTCAGGATGAGCTGGGAGACATTTTCTAATCTAAGAATGAGCTAGGAGTTAGACTCTTACCAATCTCAGAATGACTTGAGAGACAAATTACTAATCGCAGAATGACGTGAGGTATTATTACTCTTTGCTTGTGTAATAATAATAATAATAACGAGTGAAATGATAATAGGGATTTTATTGACTTGTTTCATTTAATTACGCGGCTTAGTGGTTTTATTCTGTGATTTAAAATATTATTCAACGGTTACTGGGAGTGGTAGCAGGGCATGAAGCCTCAAACTTGGCAGCGGGTCCCAGAATCACCCTAGATGGTGGTCAAGGGAGTGCCCAAGCGTGGGCAGGGTTAGCAGACCCGGGCGAGCAAGGAGAGCATACAAACCTAGTGCAACCAGTAGTCCAACAAGCGGTCCCGCTAGCGGTTGATGATAGTGACCACTACACTATGGAAAATTTTGAAAAAAAGGAAGCTGAGGTATTTATAGGATGGATCGATCAAATGAAGGCGGAGAGTTGGATTTACATTACCAAAAAAGCATTTAGAGCTCTGTCTATGCCCCACCACCATCAAGTGAGATTGGCAACATGCATGCTTCAAGAGCAAGCATCTTACTGGTGGAAATCCATGGAGAAAACCACTTTCCATCGACGTGAGATTTCCTCCATCGCGTGGGCGGAATTTGTGGCAGCTTTCAATGGACAATATTTTCCAGAGCCCGTTGTCTAGAAGAAAGCACTAGCATTCGCTGATTTGGTTCAGGGGGAGGATTCAATCCGGGAATATGTGTATTCCCAGACGAACTTCCAGGGTTACCTCATAAGCGGGCAGTGGAGTTTGCCATTGACCTAGCTCTTGGAGTGACACCAATTTCTAAAGCACCAGTCTTGACACTGCCAAATGGTAATGAAGGATTCGTAGTCTTCAGTGATGCATCTCGGTTGGGTTTAGGATGCGTCCTTATGCAAGAAGGTAAGGTGGTGGCCTATGCCTCTCGTCAATTGAAGATTCATGAGCAAAATTATGCAACCCATGACTTGGAACTGGCAGCAGTAGTTTTTGCCATAAAGATTTGGAGGCACTACTTGTATGGAGCCCAGTTCGACAGTCTTCACTGACCACCAGAGTTTGAAGTATATCTTCACCCAGAATGACCTTAACCTTCGATAGAGGCTGTGGATAAAATATCTGAAGGACTACGACTTCCAAATCTTATACCATCCAGGGAAAGCGAATGTGGTAGCCGACGCGTTGAGTTGGAAGGGCAAAGTGGATAAAAGTCAGCAGTTAGCTAGACTTTGGGCCATGTCAGCAGAAGTGGTAGCTATCAACCCGGTGGAGCAACTAACAGGCTTACTAGCAAATTTGGTTGTTTCCAATGATTTAGTTGATCGTGTTAAGCTAGCACAAATGGGTGATGAGGAGCTGAATAAAATGTTGGACAATATTCCTGACATTGTAGCTGATTCAAATAGTGTGATCAGATTTAGAGGAAGGTTGTGTGTACCCAAGGATCATGCACTGAGGCGGGATATTTTGGAGGAGGCTCATCGCTCAAAGTTCTCGATGTAACCACCCGCCATTTGTTACAACATTTTGGGCCTAGCTGGCCAGGTGTTACTCACAATTAAGCAAATATGTCTAGCATTTCTAACAAAAACATATATAAAGATCCACAGTCTTGGACCGTTTCCCAGTAGCCACACTTATTTCTCAAATAAATAAAAGGGAGTCCTCATATTTATTTTGCTCCATGCCCTGGTTGTCAATCACCTAATTTCGTATCTGCACACCTGCGGAGGCAATTCTGCGTTAGTGATTACAACACTAAGTAGTATAATAGATAAAACAAATCAAGTACATTCCACTATTTCCTTATGTTTATTTTAATATGCGGTGGAGCGATTCCGCTATACTCCAAAACAATGCGGAGGAGGTATCCGCTATGATCCGCACACCCCGGCCGTAGCCCTTTTGTGGGGAGGCTACCACTACCGTCTCCAGTGCCAGTGCCTCGCACACCCCGGCCGTAGCCTTTTTGTGGGGAAGCTATCACTGCACTCAGGTGATTGCTACGCCCCGTTTGTGGGGAAGCTCTCACTACCAATTCTAGTGCTAGTGCCTCGCACACCCCGGCCGTAGCCTTTCTATGGGGAGGCTATCACTGCACTCCAGTGCCAGTGCCTTGCACACCCCGGCCGTAGCCTTTTTATGGGGAGGCTATCACTGCACTCAGGTGATTGCTATGCCCCGTTTGTCGGGAAGCTCTCACTGCCAACTCTAGTGCCAGTGCCTCGCACACCCCGGCCGTAGCCTTTTTATGGGGAGGCTATCACTGCACTCAGGTGATTGCTATGCCCCGTTTGTGGGGAAGCTCTCACTGCCAACTCTAGTGCTAGTGCCTCACACACCCCGGCCGTAGCCTTTTTATAGGGAGGCTATCACTGCACTCCAGTGCGATGGAGGAATCGCTGTGCCTTGCTCACCCCGGCCGTAGCCTTTTTATGGGGCGGCTATCACTACTCCAAAACAATGTTAATGCATTACAAACTTTACGCACATAATACGACCCAGTGTCGGACTGAGTCAATTCTTTGACCCCGGTTGCACTCGGTGCATGGTGGTCGAATCTGGGCTCAGGCCGACCTAGGCTACCAACAAGGAAAATACGATGTTCTACCTATTATACGTACCTGACTTGTGATTTCGTCTGACTGTGATCCGCTGAACCCTAATCTGAATGAGGGCATAAAATTATACATTAGTATAATTTTATTTTGCATGAACCTACATGCAACTTACATGACTAATATACTATCAATTTTAAATGATGTAATTAGTTCATGTTAGTCTTCATTACTTATTAAATTTTCAGCAATTCTAATGATAATTAATTATTAATTATCCCCATCCAAATCCCCATTATCTAATTGATAATTTAATTATTAACATGTCCCATACTTAATTCTTTTGTATTTACCTTATATTCTAACTCGACCGCATCGAGTTCTCCCATATTTACTTGGTTGCCATTCTACTTTAACAATTCATTTAACGACCCCAAAGCTCCCAGCTTTATTGTAGTCAACCCGTGAAAGCCGGTATTTTCACCATGCATGGCGACCAACCAGTAATGTGGCGGCCTCCATTTGCTGCCATGGCGTCTCCAACTTGGCCACCACATGGCAACCCTCAACCAGTCCTTGGCGACCCCATTCCGGCCACCCAATCAGCAACCCCGACCTGACCATGGTGACTCCATGTCGGTCACATAATCAGCCCATGACCCATGGCATCTACCCTAGTCGGCCACATAAACAGCACCCGACCAGACCCATGACGACTACTCTAGTCGGCCACATAAACAACACCCGACCAGCATGTCTTCTTTTCCTTCCACCCAATTTCAGACCCCATCTTCTATCTACCCCACTGATCCGATTGGAAAAACCCCAAAGATCCAATCTTTATCCGCTGCTATCTCATGAAACTCGGACTACACCCTATATGGGGACCTTAATTTCACCATTAATGGTGGCCGACCAGCAGCCATGGCGACCATGTCCTGCCCCATCAAGGTGACGACCAGCACCACCCCAGGTGACGACCAGTCTGCACTTTCCATGGCGGATCCACGTCTGGCCAGCAACACCACCCATGGCAACACCAACCTGTTCTCCCTCGGATTTCAGACCTGCGTGCCTCCTCGACGGTCTGTTTTGGCCCTCAAGGTGACTCCATCCGGCCAGCATCACCGTCGGGAGCAATTCCCACCTCCAGCACGTCAACCCGCACCATGGAAGGAAACATGGCGTGGTTGCTGCTAGAAAACAGCAGGACGTCCTCCTGGTTTTCTTCTTCCCTTGTTGATTTCTCATTTAATTCTTATGTTTATCATGTTTATGATTTATGCAACATGTGTATGCATGCAACAAAAGAAAAAGAAAGGAAGAAAATTACCCGAGCGAAGGAGGAAATCCGGCGTCTGTCTAAGGAGGAAAAATGTAGATGACGCCCTCCCTTTTCCTTTTATAATGAATAAAATGAGCTAGGTACGTGGAGCACCTTTCACCGTAATTCCTTTAACCGGGTAATTGGGTAATCAACATGGTCCACTTAACCATTTCACTTAACCTGTTAAATGGGTACATGGTATGGTTCACTTAAATGGTTAATTGGATAAATAATGTAGTCGACTCGACCGATTCAACTAGAATTATCCAATTAAAAATTACTTTTCAATTAACCGGGTAATTCATACTTATCCAGCTAACGAATTTTTTCCCACGTTCGATCCACTGCGTCGAACGTCATTATTATTATTATTATTATTATTATTATTATTATTATTATTATTATTATTTCCGGGTCTTTACAAAACGGGTTGAGTTCAAATGACCCAAATAACCACTATCTCCTCTCGAGCCTATGGGGACAAATAGTGAGGTTTGACACATGTCTCGTTTGCTCTTTAGTGGTGTGTGACCTGCTATTCCGTATTGATTTGTAGCGCTAATCTTGACTTACATGACTACTACCGTTGTGGTAGACTCTCCCACAAAGCTGTCAGTTAAGATGAGCATAAACTGAGTGTCCCTCTGTCATGTTATCATGGTCTGGTCTGAGTGAAGTTCCTATATACATTGCTCCCAAGCTTGGAGTTGAAGTTGTCTCCACCAAACTGATTTACTATCAGTTACCTACACTGTCTAAACAGTACCACAAAGGTACCTCATATACTATGGGCAAAGGCTAAATACTATGTCTTAGGGGTATGGACCTAATTGTGCCGGCAAAGCACAATGAAAACATTGTCTCTCTAATGGATGCTCCCTCACTAAACCCATCATTTATGCCAAAATTCTAACAAGCAATACATGTTGCATCTCTTGTACTTCGTTCAGTTACATGTG
>JAURVB010005853.1:0-13791 GCA_033002965.1 Piper betle
TTTCATTGTTCTTAAAGTATATTTTATGAAGATCTTTCTTAAATAAAATAGTTATGTTGTCCTTGTGTTTATATTTTTCTATTATTAAGTTCTTTCTTTATATCATCCCTATCATAGTAGTATCATGACCTCCTAACACAGTGGTATAGAACCTGGTTTGGATGAATATGGGCTCCAATAATGAATAAAATCCTGATTAATAATTCTCTAATGACTAAAATATCCTCAATTAAATGTCTGCATATAAACATAAGTAATACTTGACTAAAATACCCTTGATTAGTAAAACATAAAAAAAATTAAAATATATATAACTAATAGATTACCTTTGAAAACTTTTGTTCTAATATAATTAGGAGAATATTAATAGAATATTGTCCATCATCACAAAGGCTTCAAGAGATATTTTTTTGCAAGATTATTAATTTCAATCTTCACAAACTCTACAAAATTTGAGTTAACAAAACCACGTGGACATCCAGTGCAGCATTGTGTTCATTGTTTTAGGTAAGTTTTTTACTTGGCTATTTTACAATTTTTATTCTTTAATAATCAAATTGTTTGAAAACATTATTATTTTTCTGCAGATTAGGTAACAGTTTCAATCTTCCCCTCTGGACATAGGATTCAAATAGCCTAATTTTTTTGAATGCACTTGTCCATTGCTTAACAATATTGAAAAGGTAACTAATACATTATATTAATTTTTTTTTGTCACTTCCCATGCATTCTAACTTTTGTTTTTTTCAATGACATTTTCTTAGATTAAAGGACTAGGTCAAGAGCTATACAGTTATGTGGAAAACAAACTACTTTCAGCTACCAAACCACTAAAACTGAAAAACTTCTTCGAGCAAATTCCTTAGAAATTTAAAGCCAAGATAAAATGCATTTTAAGGATCTCTATTGAATAAAACATGTTTTTTTATGAATAATCCGAAGTTTATAATACTTTTTTATTGTCATAAATGGAATTTATTGCACGATACATTCAAAGAAAAATGCCAAACTATTGCAGTGAAAGTTCTTGGAACCATGAACTTTTTCATCTTCACTACATATGGATGCATGTATAAATTCAATATTTTTTGGCTCTTGTTTCGAGCATTTGATGGATACATATGTATTGAATCCTATAACTAGATTTATATGCTCTAATGACGAGCCCTATAAACTTTTAATATCCAAATTTGAATAAGCTTTGAGCAACAACAAAGAAGAAAAAGAGGGCAACGATCCAAAAAATAAATTTTATTCAATCAGTTGTCAATATTAGTAAAATACACGATGATCCACCAATATATATGATGTAAATTAATTAAAACAAAAGACAATAACTAATATACCCCTACTAATATACCACCTACTAAATACTTGACTCAAATACCACTAATTAAGAAAATATAAACAGAAATTAAAATATAAATAATTAAGACTTATTCCAGGGAGCTTTTATTCTAATAAAACTAGAAAACTATTAAAAATAAGATATTGTTTGTCATCAATCTCTCATGGTTAATAAAATTTATCCTCAAGTTAAAAGGAAATCAATTTGTAAAATTTGTTGAATAAGGACCATAAGAAATTTTGTTCGCATCATATAATGACGAAGTTAAATTAAAATGTCAACTAGTTCCCTTTTCTGAAAAAGAAAACAAGTCCTCGAAGTTTACAACTTCATATTCTGACTAATGGTAAATTCAAAGTTGAGAGATAAATTATTCATTTGATTACTCCAATTATGTTATACCCAAACTTGACAAATTAATTTTTGTATCAAAAGTTTCGAGTGATCATAAATAACATCTCAATAATATAGATCCCCGTATGACTCTTCAATCAATGTGTCTAAGTCTAGATAAAATGTCAGGTTTAGATAGAGTTTTGATATCTTCGAGCAATGATCATGGAGATTCTTTAACGTATTTTGTAACAACCAATTCAGCAAATTCTTCTTATGACTTGTCAATCATTGTATTCGTTCATTCAAGTGAATCAATCTCGAAAAAATAGGATGAAAACAAGTGTCTAACACTTGCGTTCTAACAACTTCATCTTGAAGATATGTACTCAGAAGTATCTATCTCCAATTGAATTCTCAATAAAGCAGTTGTGTGAAGGGCTGAAATGGCTTGAGTAGACCTTATGGTAGCTATGTGAGGTGGTGCATTCACTCAATGCCGTTAACGATGAGTTTGACCAACTAGCCACTTAATATATAATCTATCAAAACATTTAGTGAGTTCTGATAGATGCTAATCATTAGCATTGATATGCTAATTAGTAGCATTCATATGCTAATTAGTAGCATTCATTCGGGTCTAAAAACTCTCTTGACAACTATTAGACTCTCTCAATCCTTGAAATATAAGATTGAACTGATCTTTGACTATGAAATATTAAAAGCCTCACCAGATTGTTGTTTTGGAGTCATGCTGACATACAAGAAAGGACTACCTAGAAGCAAACTATTTTCAGCAATATTATTTGACTGTAGCTAAGGCATCCCACCCAACGGCATTACCGTTTGGACAACAAAACTCACAACAATATATATAAGTAACCCTAACAAAACAGTTACCACCAATAACAGCAAGTAAAGTAATAACAGCAAAGCAATCAGCAAGCAAAAGGTGTCAACGAAGGCCACAATTTGCAACCAATGATCTACCCAACTCAACTTGTAATTGTGCAGCAAAATAGCAAAGCAATATATGGAATATATTGGCAACAAACATGGGCTACTGTAGATTCCAATATCAGCAACAAAATGAACTAATAGGGAGTCAACAGAAAACCCAAACTTGATGTCGTCTTTGAGTAGACATTGTAACACCAAGGAAAACCCAAAAGATCTGTCCACCAATATCAATGTAGGTCTTCACAAGTCCAACTGCTGACGTCGCCTTATGGAATCCAATCCAGCAACTAATGTCGTCCTTCAAGATTGTTGACCACAAGCAAGGAACAAGTCGCCCAGTAGGAAGTTAACAGGTTGATGTCACTTAATCCAATAGCTGCTGCATCTCTACACCTTTGTTGAATGTTGCCTTGGTGGTGTCCACAGATTATTTGTCCAGCAAGCAAAGATAATTCACAGATAGCAGCGGCAGTAATCTGTATCTCGGCAGCAAACCAACAATAGTTGCTTGCAAAATTCACGGGACCATGTGGCCAAGATCTGGATGACAATCTTGGCAGCAAAAAGATTTGAACAAGGAAGACATTATGGTGGTGTTGGGGTTGGTGGTGGAAAGAAATAACTCTCAACTTTGATGCTGAAAACCAAACAAGTTAGATGCAAGCAAGGGAGAATCAATGGCTCTAAATTATTGATAGATGGAATTCAACAACTAAATCTATAGGCTCCAATGACGAAAGCTATAAACCTTTAATGCTCAAGTTTGAATAACCTTTGAGCAACAACACAGAAGAGAAGAAGGCAGCGACATAAAAAAATAAACTTTATTCAATCTGTTGTCAATAATAATAAAATGCATCACTAACTCTCCAATATATATGACGTAATTTAATTAAAACAAAAACATAATGACTAATATAGCCCTATTAATGACGACAAAAATAAACTTAATAATACTTGACTAAACAATTCCTGATTAAGAAAACATACACTAAAAATTAAAATATAAATAACTAAGACTTATCTTAGTGAACTTTTTATTCTAATATGAATAAAAATTTATTAAAATTAAGATATTGTCCGTCGTGAGCATGCATCATGGAGCATACAGTTGTCCAAGTTTAGAAGAAGGTGTTTCGGAAGGACTCCAAAAGACGTATTTGGCTAGACTGGAAGAAGATAATTTTTTAAGCTTTAGAAGAGGTGACTACAAGCCCATCAATCTTTCAGGGATTAATGGAAAGTTGCAAGCTCTTAGCAGTGGAAGTCAAATCGATGAATTAGTGAGTTTAATCTCACGTTTCTTGGCATGCAATGTACGGAATGAAGACAAAAATCATTACCACAAGGTGGAGAGACTAAATTTGGAGATCTGTCAATAATTTCCTACCGTGGAAATGAGTTCTCCAAGCTGAGAAAGGGTTTTGGTGTATTGGAAACTGATTTTATAGCTTCAATCAGCACATGCAGACAGTGCAGACCCTAAGGGGGAAAAAGTAAATCCCATTTTGCAAAAAGGATGGATGATCAATTCATTATAAAAGAAATAAAAAGTTTTGAATTTGATTCACTCTTCAACTCTGCTAAAAAATTCTTTGAGCACCTGAAGGTTCATCCGCTTGGCAATGGGCGTGTCAGAAAAAGTCCAGAAACACGCCTTGCAAAAACTTATGGAATATTTAAGGTAATGTTTGTTTTAACATGCATCCTAGGAACTAGTTATTGTGAGATCCATTCTTTCTAATTGTCAAAATATATTTGAACTGGTAGGTTGACACAATAGAGAAGGTGCTGAACTTAATTATTATGGAGAATATTCTGGGTTGAAGGTGTTTCCCGTGTATACGATCTCAAGGGGACTAACCTTTCATGCTATATTAGAGACCCAGAGAATGATACAGTCCTCCTATATTAGAATTTTATTGACAAAGCTCCATTTTTGTGACTCAAGAAACAAAAAACAAATTGTTGACAGCTGTTTCAAACTACACCTCCTTTCTTAGTGTAAGTTTTTTACTTTGTATTTCTTCTCATATCTATATTCTTTATATACATCTAAAATTAACCCTATAAAAATTATTTTCTTATAATGTTGTCGTTTTTAAAGTTGCATCGAACTTTATGTGGCATCGCAGGCATCATGTTAACTTAACTACTGAGTATCATATACAATTATTTTGCTTCTGGACGGGGCATCAAAGTTTAGTATTATTCTTCGTTGGTGAGATTTGATGAGAAGAGCCATCAAATAGTTTATGGAATTGTGGGCGATCTCCAGACATACACAACAGATAAAATTGTAGAATCTGTCTTGAAGATAATGGGTAAAAAACCTACAGTAAGGGGGTTGCCAAGAACTCCCCCTTTTTTTTAGTTTGAATTTATTTTGTAAGTTATTAATGCCTCTTCAATTTGTTAGGTCTTTCTTGCAACAACTTCAACGGATGGAAAATGCCGGGTTTTTCGACTTTCATTAAGGGGGTTGACTTCAAGTATGTATGTGCTTCTCTATATGTAAATAGTTAGTTTTTTATCTTTAATCATTTCATGATATCATTATGTTTTGTTGTTATTTATGGATGCTGGAACAAGTTTACTTGTTGATTCAAAGTTTGGAGAGGTTGTTTGGTATTTCCATTTAGTATTTGGGTGAATCATTTAGTTGTCTTCTCATCTCTGAACACAAACTTCTAAATTCGAATTTTGGCAATGCAGCAAATTATTCAACTGGATCTTTCATTTAGTTGGGCATGTGGAGTAAAATGGTCACCAAGTGGAAATACAACAGCTTATGCAGGTTGGATTTTTTAAAACATAGCTTGATTATTTTAATTACTGTTTTTTATTTGTACATATTTTACCACTTCTCTAAATTCAAATAAGTTTCATATTTTTTTATGGTTTAGTTTATTCCTATGCTTTGCTTTTCCATATAGTTTTAGTGATAAGTCTTTGGATTTGCCCAAGATTTTTGGATTTCATTTGTTTGTAACATGTGTTCTTTCTACTTAGTATTTGTCCGACGTCATGGACGGGCTTTTAGGTCATTATTCTACCTAGGGGTGCTAATTGAGCGAGCAAGCCGAACTCAACATGTGTTTGAACTTTTCAGGTCATTATTCCACCTAAGGGTGCTAATTGAGCGAGCGAGCTGAGCTCAACATATGTTCGAACTCAGCTCGAATAGTTCAAAACTCATTCGAACTCGACTTGAGATCGAACGAGTTTTAGACATACATGCTCGAGTTCGACTCGAATATCTTTTATGTGTTTGAGCTCGAATATACTTAAATTGTTTAATTTTTGTAAGCTCGTTCGCCCAGCTCATTCGTTTTTTGTGAGCTCGTTCACCCAGCTCATTCGTTAACTCAAAACCAGCTCGATTAAAAATCAAAAGTACTTTACTTAAAAAAATGAGCTCATTCGTTAACTCAAAACCAGCTCGATTAAAAATCAAAAGTACTTTATTTAAAAAAAATGAGGTCAATGTGGTTTGAACCCACAACCTTAAAGTCATCAAGGTGAATACTTACTATTTCAACTATCTTGATTCTTTGTTATTATATTACATATATATATATATATAATATAAAAGACTATATTATTATATTATTTTATCGAGTCGAGTTCGAATCAAGCTATGAGTCGAGTTCGAATCAAGCTATGAGTCGAGTTCGAATCAAGCTATGAGTCGAGTTCGAGTTATAACCGAGTCGAGTTGAGTCGAATACGACCTTGCTCAAGCTCGGCTTGTAAGATTCGAGTTCGAGTCGAACATTTAAATGTCGAGTTTCGAGTCGAATCCAAGCTGAGCAGAACAGTAATTACCCATGAGCTGGCTCGCTCAATTAACAACCCTAATTCCACCGTATACTTTGTAGATGATGTTGGGCCTGCTCCTTGTGCCCAAAATGTACCTTTCCGTGATTTACCTATTTGTGATGTGGGTCAGCATTCTCCCTGGTTGTTTTATTTTATCAGCTCTTAAGCGGATTTTCTTGTTTGGTATAGAAAGAGCTTACACAACAATGTTTTCATGTTATCCAGATTCTATTCGTTTCTGAAACCAAGGTTGTTGGCATGGGATTTGACTGCAAACCCATGGTTTTCATTGCAGATGGGAGAGGTATCTGGTAAGTTCACTTATAAGTTTATGACCTTTTTCTAGTAAGCTTGCTATAATAGCTAATACACATAAAAATTTAAATGCGCTCTTTTTGTTTATTTCTTTAAGTAACTGTGAATATAATATCTGCCATGTTCGCCCTTTTTTTGTATGTCATATTATAATTATACATCCGGCCATCAAAACTTTGTCATTTGTAATCACGTAGATCATAGTTTTAGGATTTGGGTCTCCAACACCCCTTGTGTATCAGGTGGATGATGATGATATTATAATTACGCACTTTGTTGGCCATTAATTTGTGTAACTTGGGGCTGTAATTTTTATAACTAAAATATCTTCAAAAAATTCATACACCCTTATTAGCTGTTGACTGTCTAGTGTCTACTTGGTTTCAATACCGGAGCTTTGTCAAATTTATTGATGAAAAGAAAATGGTTCCATCAAATTCAAAATATGGCTGGCTGGTTGAGTGTATAACTTTTTATTGAATTTTTGTGCCATCTTTTGAATGCTTATAAAGGTGTACTACTCACATATAAAGTACATGTATGTACTTATCTACTACTTGCATAATAAACTTGTTACTATGTCTTTTGGCCAGATAAAGAGTAATGGGGTGGCAAAGTATTCTTTGTAAAGAGGCAATACTTTGGGTTCATTTAACCTAATTCTCCTTCAGTTGTTTGGTGCATTTTCATTTCAGTTGTCTGGGACATTTGAAAAGTT
The DNA here is from genome assembly GCA_033002965.1 of Piper betle. Classification (NCBI taxonomy): domain Eukaryota; kingdom Viridiplantae; phylum Streptophyta; class Magnoliopsida; order Piperales; family Piperaceae; genus Piper; species Piper betle. The sequence goes on from JAURVB010005853.1 coordinate 7,497, forward strand.
ATATGGTCAACAAAGGCAAGGGACAAGTAATAGTGCTATGGATTCCTCAAAAACTCCTAGTGGTCATGACAAATGCATAACGTATAATCTTTTCATTTGTTTATTTGCGTTAACTTGTCCAATGATTGAGATTCTACTTCTAAGGAAAACTATAATCCCTAGTTATCAGACTGAACATTTTGTTGATCTCTTGGTGACAGTTGTATTGTTCCACTAAGAAAAGTAGGAGATACTAGTATCAAGAGGTTCAGCACATCTGGTTGGTAACGGTTGCTATCATTCTAGTTGTATTTGGTATAACTTTAAAGATGCTGACCTGGAGCCTGTTTTTTATACTTTTTGCCTTGCTGTGGGTTTGGATGGTAGAGTTGTGATTTGGGATTTGGAAAGCTGAAACAAGACTATTTGTAAGCAAACTTTTGCAGTCATTGGAAATTTGGTAGCTGCATATGTTTTAAATGAATCAATTTGTAACATATATATATCTGTGTGTGTGTGTGTTTGATTGATGGTAACTACTGTTACCATCTTTTAATTGTTGACCATCTGATGGAAGTGTCAAATGAATTTGCAGAAATATTGTGCAAAGTTAAATGCTGTTAACAGTGAGATGTGAATTTTTAGGTCCTTCCAAATTTGAATCGCACGAGATGACGGGCCTTTCAAGTAGCCTCCTGGGCGGAAGATGCTGAAGGCTGAATGTAGTTCTTCCTCGTAGAAATGAATGCGATCCTTAAAATGCTGTAAATTTGATATTTTTACATGCATTGCATTGCCAACATTTATGTACTGTCTTTTTATACTTAAAACTATATTCTTACATTTATTTCAACTCAGACGAAACATAATTCAATTCGAGTTTTACCAAGGTGATGGCTAAGGGAGATTACAGTACAAAACTATTGGTCTTCTTGATCAAAGCTTATTCAATTCATGTTGAAATCACATTCAGAGGCAGAACATTGCGTTATTTACACTTGACATGACATAAAAGATAACACTGAGCCGCTGTTCGGTCATGTACGTCAAACGGATCTCTCTGAAATCAGTCTCTGTTCGGCTTCATTCTGCTGCATTTCTAAACTAGAAACCAAGGACTTTGTAGATGGAACTTCAGCTGAAATGGGACTTGGGCATTGCCAGAAAGTGCTCCTATTCGACCTGAACCCTGACCGACCGCTAGAGATCTCCATATCAAGCATGGACGGTTGAACTCGCCCCTCAATCATGCTGACGACTGCTGACATTGTCGGTCGAAGAGTTGGAGAAGCATTGGTGCACAACAAAGCCACATTTAGCATCAAAAGTGCTTCTTCGGTCGAGTATTCGGCTCCCAGATTAGGGTCCATCATATCCAAGAGGTTACCCCTCTCTTGAAGAACATAAGCCTAAGGTAGAAGAGAGTGTTGTTCAGTGTTTAACATATATAGGAGATTGATAGTGTATATTGATAGGACTATTGAACAATTACCCAGTCTAGAAGATAGACAAATTCCTCCGGCCTGTAATTAGTGTTGCTCTTTCCACTGACTGTCTCCAGAGCAACCACTCCAAAGCTGTAAACATCTGCTTTTTCTGTTAAGTATCCGCGCATCGCGTACTCAGGGGCCATGTATCCACTGCAAAAAATTAGCCACATTCAGAGAAGTTTGATCATTTGTGAGCTATAATCACATATACATTACAAAATTACAAGTTTTCATATCAAATCAACATGATCGTTCTACATTTTCTCTGTCAAATGCAGAAGAAGTTACCAACTTCTAGAAATATGCAAGGATGCTTACATTGTTCCAGCAATTCTGGTACTTATGTGAGTTTTATCTTCTTCAACGAGTTTGGCTAGACCAAAATCAGAAATCTTTGCATTGAGTTTCTTGTCTAACAGAACATTGCTAGTCTTTATGTCCCTGTGGACAATCTTCAATCTTGATTCTTCATGAAGGTAGGCCAATCCTTTAGCTATGCCAAGGCAAATCTTCATTCTGGTTGGCCAGTCTAGCTTTATACGCATTCTTTGCTCCTTACCTGTAAGTAAGTTATTAAGGTTATCTACTTCCAGTTGAAGCCATGATAATAATGAAAATGTGAGCTATGTATTAAAGGTGTAAGTACATTACCAAAAAGTGCCTTGGAGAGGCAATTGTTTTCCATGTACTCATAAATGAGTAACAATTGATGGCCCTCAACACAACATCCATGCAACTTCACAAGATTTGGATGTTGCAAAGTAGAAATCATGCCTATTTCATTCACAAACTCACGGTTTCCTTGCTTTGATTTCGATGAAAGTTGCTTAACTGCAATGAAAGTACCATCCGATAGCATACCCTGGAAATATATTACATAAAAAGTTATGAGGGTTCTGCTGTCAACAGGAAAACCTTGCACGATAACCAAGAAGTAGTAGTATATTCAGAGAATGAAATCAAGATTAAAGACCAAATTCTTGAATAGCCACTATTAAAGAAACTGTTCTAACTAAGAACAAGGTAGCTAAAATAGCCTGCCGATTGTGCTTGTTACCTTGTAAACTGGACCAAAGCCGCCCTCCCCAAGCTTGTTTGCCGGATCAAAATTCTTTGTTGCCGCTTTGATTTGCCGCAAGGGAAATATTCCTATTTGCAGGTCTAGTCCTTCTAATTCTGTCGTGTATGCAAATTACACAAATTTGATATGAAAACCATAGATGTTGAGTTACTATCTTACAGTTAGGGAGAGAGAATAATCCTTACCCTTTTTCATGGAGTTGCTTCTAAAACAGCCTTTCCACCACAGAATAGACAAAACAGCGAGAACTATGAATGTTGCAGGCGCTAGAACTTGAACTAGGATTCTTAGCAAGTTTCTTCTTGTCATCATATAAGGGAGGTTCAAAATCTATGAAAGAAATAGAAGCAATAAGCTATCTAAATTTATCTAATGATCTTTGCAAACTACACAAAATGAAAACTTAAAGGAAATTGAAAAAGAAGAAGAAGAAAGTTATCCCACGGACATACTAGGATCCACAGAGATAGCAGATATGAGAGGACCATACACTCCTCGGCTTGGGATGCCTGTTGTGCCTTTCCCAGCCCAATGAAAGCTGATCATCAGAGTGCTACTGGTCACAGATGCATTGAAGTTTTTCACAACTGCCCTTCCTGTCCCCTTTGCTTCATCTTCGATATTAAAATCCTTAAGCACCAGATTTCCCTGATCAACTAGTTAAAACTTTGAAGATTCCAATGACAAAGTGAAACAAGAATCAAATCATAAATAAACTACGAGGTTGGTAGTTCACCTGAATGTACACGTCAAAAATGCGCCTTCCTAAGCTTCTAAATGTATGATCATCACTGAAGATCAATTCCGCAAAGTGGAGTTTCACTGTATAATTTCCATTCATCAAGCAAAGTCCATAATATGTAAGAGAAAGAGGTGAAATGCGTCCCGTTGTGTACAGTTCTGAATCAGGCGTCGATTTCTTGGATGAGTTTCTTGCAATGAAAATGTCTGCATCCATATCATTGTCCATGAAGTTGCCAGTGCTGCTGAATGCCCAGTTTTGACTTGAGTAGAACATGGAAGCACCCCGCGCTTCCAAGTCTGCTTCATACTTAGTTCCATTGATGAGAAGTTCTTTTCCTCCACAGTTGATGTGCAGAGAGTAACGCTCTACGAGAATAGAAATGCAAAAATTTAGCTAATTAACATTGGATTTTTTCTCCTACATGAGCACGACACTACGCCTTGAAGTATTGATTTCACACCATCTTACGTTGTTTTTTCGCTGGCTAAGCATGGGAATGATCTCTCTAAGCATGGGTGAGCACCAGTGCTGCATATAAAAACGTCGAGAACAATTAGATATCTCATATCAAAGATGTTACACACTGCTTTAGAAAGTGTTTCTCATCATAGAGACTACTGCTTACCCTTTTTTCGGAATTGATGCATAGCTCTCAACAAGGTTGCTGTTAAAAGAGGATGGGAATAATGATGATAAGTATGTGCTTAACATCTCTAAAATTCTATCTCAGAGAACAATCAATGAATGATTTGGAAGATAAATTATCTTACACACTCCCTTGAGGGCATATAGTCGGGCTCGAATTCTCCCATGTGAAATTATTCTGTGAAATGTCCCTGTTTGTCGAAAATTGATAAAATTAAGATGTTATGAAAAGTTATTAGAATCAGTAAGTTTTTTAACAAAAATTTTGAGAATGCTTCACTTGCACTATGTAAATCTGTAGCTAGAGAACATTTTCTTATCAAAAGAAAAAGGCCACTTTGGCTTACACATTTTTATTGCTTTTCAAGATCCATTCCGGTATAGTTCCTGTCAGCGTGTTTCCAGTTAAAAACCTGAGGACATTGATAAGCCACAAAAGAGTAATGCTTAAAAGCAAGAATGTGGTATACTGGACATAAATTTAGGCCGAAAAACAGTCACCAACATGAAATCAGCTTTTGCTATATGGGAGAGTAAGTGATTGGAATCTCACCGATCAAGATCATTAAAGCTAACATCACTGAAAATAGCACATTCACTTTGTCAAGTTTACAGATTCAACAAAAAGAACAAATCAAACATCAGAAATTCACATGTTTTTAAAAAAATGAACTGTAATGCGTGAGTATTACAAGGTCTTTATTTTCTTCAGCTTTCCAAGATGTTCCGGCAAATTCCCTTGAAGTGAACACTTGCGTAGTATCCTGAAATTTTTTTTAACTGCTGATTGAGCTGGACTAACAAAAAGAAAATTATTTAAGAGAGCACTGAAAGAAAATGTGCCTCAAAACTTACAGTATCTTTAGTGATTTCATTTTGGACAAGTTTGGGAAATCTCCTTTTCCATGTATGTCACTAATCCTCCTGATTTTCACAAGATTTACTATGACAATTAGAAATCTCAATCCTTGATTACTTATTAACTTGTGTACATGCCTAGCTTAGAGAGTTCACTCACAGATCTTTCAACTTTGTCAAGGCAGAAATGCCAGAAGGGATAGGGCCTTCAAATGAGCAACCTTCTATATGCCTGATAATGAACTTCTAGTAACTACAATGCTTTCGATTAAGAAAGAATAAATGCATGAAAATCGATTGAGAGTACTCACAGTTTCTCAAGTTGTGTCCATTTACTGATTAGTTCAGGTATCCTCCCAATGAAATCGTTTCCACTTATCCGACTGAATGACAGAAACACATCTTCTTCAATAAACAGGAAAAGAAAAAAATGAATTGTGAATAAATAACCTCGGATTACATACAGATCCGACAAGTTGTTCAAGTTGGCCATAGATTTAGGCAGCTGTCCCGTAAATTCATTAGCAGATAGCACACTGGAAAACAGAATGAGATGATGAATACATTGGAAGAAAAACATCAATTGCTTACATGTGGACATAAAAACAATAATGTAGGGGCATCATTAAAACCGTTAAATCCTACACACTTCAAGAACAAAAAAACTCGATAAAGTGTCAAATTAACACCCTCCCACATAAATCAAGCACAAATATGCTTCACTATGAAGGAAGATCAGTCAGACGAAGTAATAGCGAATTGAATTTAACTAAGAAGAGAAAAAGGGAGCACAGTGGTTACAGCTTTTGGAGGGAGGCCAGCCTCCCAATTTCCGATGGGATGGCTCCCGAGAATCGATTTCCTTCAAGGCTTCTGCAGTTTGTGGAATATTATCAGCTACCGATCAAAATGCAAATTAAAATACACAAAAAAATGCTAATTGCAAGAAGATAATAGAACAGCAAGAAGGGATCCAGCCATACAAATTTTGAAGGGAAGTGATTTTGGTGACAACGGTGGGAAAAGGCCCGGAGAGATTGTTGCCCATCAAAGACCTGCACAATCAGTGGCACCTTTTAGAAACTAGTAATGACCTGTCAATGACAAATCAAAGTAGAGCCATTGACAATAGAAAGAAGTGTGCACAGGTAAAGAAGGCTGGTGGTTGCCCACTGTGGTGGCACCGTGCCATGCAGGACGTTGCGGCTGAGATCACTGCATGCAAGAGGATCAGGCCCGAGATGGTAAGTATGAAGTACTATTGTAAAAGAAAACAAGAGATTGGTATGGGATGGATAGAAAGATAGGTGATCGATAAGGAGCTAGCTCTTACACTTGTTCGGAGATGACGAAGTCTGGAAATCTCCGGCGGGAGTGTGCCGGCGAGATTCTCAGCTTTGAGCACCCTGCTTCCCGCCACTTTTCGTTAGAATAAAATTATATTTGCTAAAATAGATAAAATATTTACAGAAAAAAAGAAATCACTGAATAAATATA
>JAURVB010005855.1:0-67067 GCA_033002965.1 Piper betle
AATGGTCAGATCATGATGTTACTGCATTTTACAAGTTGAAGGAAATTATGTTGGAAGCACCCATGCAGCAGTGCCAGATTTCTCTCAAACCTTCATTGTTGAATGTGATGCGTTCTCCGGGAGCATAGGTGCGGTGTTGATGCAACAAGGTCACCCTATTGCTTATTTCAGCCAACCATTACATGGAAGAAATTTAGCTTTGTCCACTTTAGAAAAGGAGCTTTTGGCCTTAGTTTTGGCTCTACAAAAATGGTGCCAATACCTTTTAGGAACAAGGTTTGTGGTGCGAACAGATCACTCTACATTGAGATACCTATGGCAGCAAAAGATCCACACACCTCTCCAACAGAAGTGGCTCATCAAACTTATGGGTTTTGATTTCAATATAGACTACAAGAAGGGCTCTGAGTATGGGGCAGCTGATGCTTTGTCTCGATTGCACGATGAGAGCACTCTTCAGGCATGATCAACACCCATACCAACTTGGCTGGCACCAATTAAAGAGGTTGTTCTCAATACTCCCGACTTACAAAATCTTGTCAAACAAATTCAAGATGGAGTCTTGCCTACAACTTGGTCATTGCATGATGGTTTGATTCACTTCAAGAATCAAATTTATTTGCCTCGTAGATCTGACCTCATTGATGTTATAGCTTCCGGATTCCATGACAGCACACAGGAAGGTTACAACAAAACCTTACATAGGTTAAGATATGTTTTCTTCTCGTCAGGGATGAAAAATCATGTACACAAAATCATCCGTGAATGTGAGACTTGCCAAGTACACAAATCATTGCAGACTTTACCTGCTGGTCTTTTGCAGCCCTTACCGATTCTCGCGAAAATATGATCTGACATCTCAATAGACTTTATTGATGGACTTCCAAATTCCAAAGAATTAATAACATGTGACAAAGATGCGACTTTTACAAGTCAATTCTGGAAAGAACTTGTCAATCTCCAAGGAACTTCATTCAACTTCAGCTCATTCTACCATCCTCAAACAAACGGAAGTTGTCAAACAAAAGCTACAAATGTACTTTCGTTGTTTCTCCAGTGAGCGCCCTAATGATTGGACAAAATGGCTTTCATGGGCTGACAATAATCAACTGAAATAACCAATGTTAATAGCTCCCTGTCGTAAGCTGACAATTATCTGTTTCAAACATTTAGAGCTTTACTAAAAAATGCAATTGGATGGTCCACTTGTAACAGAACTGCTCCTATTCCACAATTCGATGCATCGCATTCTATTATGAAGGGCTGTGAAAAATTTCGAAGGGATAGTACTGGGGCTGAAGTCATAGCCTTTTTCAGTAGCAAGAAAGCCGTCTCACCCTCGGGGGGCCATTTGAAGTTATTCTTCTGAAGTAATTTGGTTAATGGAGCAGTTATTGAACCATACCCATGTATGAATCTGCGATAGTAACCTGTTAAGCAGAGAAAACCTTGTAAGGATTTAGCTGAAGTAGGATTAGGCCAATCTGTTACTGCTGCCAATTTGCTATCATCCATCATAACTCCAGCCCTTGTGATCACATGTCCTAAGTAATTGACACTCTCCTGGTCAAACCGACATTTTGTTCTTTTAAGTAATAATTGTTGTTCAGTGAGAACGTCGAATGCTGTCTTTAAATGCTGCAAGTGTTCTTCCCAACTTTTACTATATACCAGTATATCATCGAAGAATTCCAGGATAATCGACGCAGATAAGGAGAAAAAATGTTATTCATCAGTTGTTGAAAGTTTGCTGGAGCATTGGTAAGGCCAAACGGCATTACAAGGAACTCCTATTGACCTTGATCAGTCTGAAAAGCAGTCTTGTCCACATCTTGGTCCTTCATTCTGACTCTGGTGGTATCCTGCTCGAAGGTCAAGCTCGGAAAAGAAATGGGCTCCTTTCAATTCGTCCAGCAGCTACTCGATCATTGGAATTGGGAACTTGTGCTTCACAGTGGACTGGTTCAATGCTCGGTAATCCACACAGAGTCTCCACAAACCATCCTCTTTCTTTATTAATAAGACAGGTGCTGAAAATGGACTTGAGCTGCTCATAATTCCTTGCAGTAACATACCCTTCACTTGCCTTTATATTTCTCCTTTTTTTAAAATGGGGGTATCGGTATGGTTTGCTCTTGTTGAGACTAGCTTCATTAATTAAAACAATCTGATGGTCGCATCTTCTTGTGGGAGGCAACCCTTGTGGTTCAGCAAAGAGATGTCCATAGGTATTAAACAATTCTTCCAATTGCTGAAATTGGCTGGGCAACCTTGAATCTTTCACTTCGGTTTCTAATCGCTCCCTAACATGGAAAATGACAGTGATCTCCTTCAGTCGAAGCTGCTTGCTCAATTCTTTTCAGGAAATCAAGGCAGTGGAATTGTATTGAAGACCTTGTAAATTGATTTCTTGTCCCTCCCAAGTGAACTTCATCTGCATAGATTGGAAATCCCAGTTCACAGGTCCTAATGATTTCAACCACTTAGTACCCAAGACTACATTATTGTCATGAAGAGGTAGCACCTGAAAGTCCACTGAAAATTTATACCTTGTAAATCTATTAGCAAAGACCTGCAATCTCCTAGTGTACTCATGTTTTCCCGACTCGCAACCTCCACTCTGACAGTCTTACTTCGATCCACCAACACTTTCAGCTTGTCTATCACTGCTTGGCTCAAAAAATTATAGGCACTCCCTGTATCCAACAAGACGATCACCTCCTATCCTTCAATTTTTCCAATCACTCTCATGGGACTTGAGGTGATTCCTCCTTTCACAGCTCTTAACGATATTTCAGGTTCCTCCTCAGCTTCGTCTGAGCTACTCTCGCTATCCTTGGCCTCTTCTTCTTCACAGCAATCAATTAGAAAAAGCAGCTGACACTTGTGCCCCACCTTATATTTTTCATTACAGTTAAAATGTAATCCTTTAGTTAGACCTTCTTTCTAGGATTTCACTAGGGGTTAACTTCTTGATTTCGGGTATCTCAGTCATTGAATTCAACTTTGCTGAACTTTCCTTATTTTAATGCACTTCCTGGCTTTACATAATGTCGTCCTTCATTGGAAAAACTAGAAGTGTAGCTCATTTTCTTTCCGTGAACTGGTATCTCTTCCTCCCAGATTCCAACCTCTGCTCATACTTCTTGCCATAAGATACAGCTTGATCGAACCGTTTGAGGCTCCTTAAGTTGAACACTATATTTAATATCTTCTTTCAAACCGCTCACAAAATAAAAAGGTAGCTGTTCTCTGGGAATGCCTTTTGTTTTACTTGACAGCGTCTCAAACTGAATTTGGTAGTCAGATACACTACCCACGTGTTGTAATTTAATCAGTTCTCCAATGTCATCATCAAAAGCCGATGCACCGAACCTCACCGTATATACACTAACGAAACAATCGGAGATGAAGATTGAAGAGCAAGAAAGGAAACAATTCCATTGATTTAAGAAAATGACAACAGAAAAATATTTGTTCACGATCGCACCGTATATACTTAATACCCAAGTGATTTTAAACCGTCTTACAGTTTACGCTTGAAATTTATATTCAATTTCACTCGGTACTCTCTCAAGTGATTTTAAACCGTCTTACAGTTTACCTCAAAATTTTGAAAATTATCGATACCAGTTATATCATATTAGATTTATTTATAACCGGTACAATAGGTTATATTTTGTTCAACCAGATTAAATTGGGTCTAACAAGATTTTAAAATTATAAATAAAACATTTTATCAGATAATGAAAATATTTTTTCCTATTCATATTTAATTAAATACCGGTTAAAATATTACGGTTTTCAATAAAAATATCAGATTTTAGAAAAATGCCAGATTAAAATATTAAGTACATATTAAAATAATGTGAAGGCATAATCCAACAATCTTTGAAAAAAATATGTATGTAGTATATATAATATCGGACTAGTTTTGAATAGTATATCGTATCACCCAATAAACAACGTAACATATTCAATTCCTATATAGTTTAAACATTTGTACTATTTTAATTCCTACAGATTTTTTTAATTTAAATTTTTTACAAAATCTGATTGTTTGTTTAAAATCACTGGGTATTTAATAAATTAGTAATGATAAAATATATTTTAATATTTAATAAAATATTTTATTTTAAAAATTTTACAAAATCTGATTTTTTTGTTTAAAGTCACAGTATTTTAATGGGCATTCAATAAAATAGTAATGATAAAATATATTTTAAATATTTAATAAAATATTTTATTTATATATTTTAAAATTTAGTTAAGCTCGATTTTACCTGGTTGAAACCAATATATCATGTACTAGCTATAAGTCTGGTACAATAACTCGTACGATATTTAAAATTATGACTCTACTGTAAAAAAATTACCTCAAGCAATAACTCATTTATTTCACGTTTAAAATTTTTTTCCAACCATCGATTCATAATGACCATAGTCAGATCACCCTTCCTGTTACCACCCATTTCCCATTAAAAGAGAGGGTAAGGGAACCAAGTACAAAACTTTAACATGCACCTTCGATTAAATAAACATGCATAATACTAAGATCTTTGCAGCTCAATAATAAAGAAAAGTGGGAACAAATTGGATGCATGTACACCAACCCATTAGAAAACTCACCAAGAACATGATAGCTTATAATAAAAACCAACGAGAAAACCATTGATCTTCACTCAACCCATTTTCTTAACGCCTTGGATGAGTAGGATAGGCCGGTGGAGAATCTACAATGGCGTCTATGTTCATCAATAAATTAGCATCATGTGGTTTCAAGCTTAATTTCTGGGCACAGTAAGTGAGATCTCCGAGCATCGAAACCATCAAATGTGCATCTTTCTAAGACTTAAATGGAGTGCCATTTATCACCCTGTCCAATGCTGTGATGAACATTTCATTCAATTTGTTCTGTTTGACTGTTTGTTTTTATCAAATTAAATTGGGAAACAAAACTTATTTTTCAGGTGGCTGTTGTTGTATTGAAAACTGGAAATGGATCTGCTTAGTGATAAGGCAGTTAGAAGTGAATCAAAATATGTTCTGATGTCTAACAAGTAACAAGTGATGTACGTCATGACATAGTAAATGTTGATGCACAACAGCTTTATCGTAATACTTGGAAAAAGTGTAGGCTACCTGGGTTTTCGTTACAACAGCAAGATTGAAGGTGAGGTGAGTTAATACATCATAATATATATGATTTCCAAATTCCATTTGCTTTCTATTGACATACTTTGCTTGTCACAATAAATAAAAAAGAAGAAGAAATGGTCAAGATTCGTTTTTATACTAAGAAAAAACAAATAATATTATCAATCAACCACCCTAAATTAAAAAATATTGAACATTTTTACGTTGGAAATTTTTTGTGCATCACTAAATTTTACCTCACCTTCCCCTCCCCTTGAGCTAATTATTGATTGGTTCAAAAAGAGTTCTCGTGTAAGCATGATCTAGATGGCCAACTAAATGAACCAATTAAAATTAAGGTGGAGAAAAGTTGGGAAAATTTGAGTAGCGTACATAACATTTCTTTTTTACATATTTATATTGAAATTTTTTTACTTATTATGAATTATGATCGCAAGTAATAATTAACAAGTAACCATGTCATCCATGATTGGTTTCTCATATACGATAGAATACGTGAAGGAACTGGATTTGCAAATCAATCGACTTTTTTGCTGCTTGGCTTCCTTCTAGTTTAAGTATTCAACTTGGATTGAAGGCGTCATTATTTCTCAACAAAGATAATGGCTTTTAATATCCTTTATGTGCTTATCGTATCATATATCAAAATAGTTTGTGTTAGGCTAAAAAGTAGGTTAAATTGTGCGAATCAGATACACAGTGGAAACTTCAGTCATCAATTGCTATATGTCAATGCCTTTTGCTGTCCATGTTGTCCAGCTTTCAATTCCCAGCGACAAACAATGGAAACCGTCCATTATAAGTGTGAGAAAAGAGCCTACCTATTTTAGTCCCAACTGGCTTCTCTTTGTGAGGAAACTCATATCCTATGAAAAAGGAGCGAATTGGCAACTGCTAGTGGGCAATTAACCATTTAATTAAGGGTTCAATGATTCAATCACTAGAGATAGACATATCATTTTGCTGGAATTGTATTGCAATAGTATTTGTTACATCAAACTTGCTTAACAATTCTCTAATTAGTATATATTACTGCAATTAGTGGAGTTTAATTGCTCTTTATATTTTTCAAATTTCATTATTTGTGATAATTTGAATCAACAAGGAGGTTGCTGCAATAAGTTTGTTATATCAAGTATTACAGCAAATTCACTACTTATTTTAATTCCTACTGAGTCGATTCGGAGTTTCAAATTATTAAACTATGCACCAGTTCTGACCACGATACTTGATAGGGAGAAATTTAACGTAGGGTTGAATGCAAAATTATATCCAATATTTGAGTTTAAACCAAATTTGCTTACCGAAAATTGGAGTTTCAATCCATGCCTGATTATATCATGTTATGAGCAAAATTCAAATTGAAAAGATATGTTTTTTAATTTCAAGCCCAATTTGATCGTCAGAGTTGGTGAGTCGGGTTATTTGATTTTTGATTCGGGCAATCGGTCCCACTATAATACTGGACAGAGGCATGGTGCCCCAAGTTAGTAATTAAACCACCGTGAATTGAAAATCCTATTGACCAAAATTATAATACCATTGCATACTATATATATATATATATATATATATATATATAGTTTTAAATATCGTATTAGTTATCATACTAGATTTATAGCTAGTATGGGGCATATTTGATTCAATTGGGTTGAATCAGGATCAACCCGATTTTAAAATTATAAATAAAATATTTCATTAAATATTAATAATGTATTTTATCATCAATATTTTATTAAATGCTACTTAAAACATGGGGATTTCAATGAAAAACTGATTTTTGTAAAAATTTCATATTAAAAAACAAGTACATATTAAAATGGTATAAAAACTTAAACTGTGCCGAATTGAAAAGCTGTATGGATATACCGGTTAAAACCGGATGATACGATACAACTAAGTAATCCCCTAGAAAGCTCTAGAAATCTGAGTGCCTTCAAAAGGAAGATAAGATCTCGGGCAAATCCATCTTATTCGATTGGGATGAATGATCCCAATCCATTCCCATGCTATATTGTTCACAAACTTACACTTCAGTACTTGTCCCATAGGGTTTCAACCTTGAGCAGGAGAATAATTGAATAATAAAAAGGATATATTGCAACCATATGAAGGCATCTAAGCCCCATGATATTGGTTCACCAGGACCCTTACCAAAAATCTCTACACATGCTGTCATTTGTGAATGTCATTGCATTTTTCACACCAAAATCAAACCAAAATATGATTCATTATAGCCTTATTTACCAATGTTTTATCAAGCATTTTTCACCCCAAAATCAAACCAAAATATGATGGCGCCATATATAGCATTTGTTGGCCCCTCATTTAGTTGGGTCTTTTTGAAAATATAAGTTGTCTAGTATGATCGGGGATTGCAGATCCATATTTTGGAAAATATAAGTCTGCAGGGTTCAATCCAAAATTGTTAGCTACTTTGAAAGATCTAAAAATTAACCCACCAAATATTATTAAATTACGAATTTATCATACCCTCAACCAATTAGAAACAAGTAGTCATGAGTACCCCAAGAATTAGTCGTCCCCCTATTTTCTATAAATAAAGGCTCTCAATTTCATTTTTTCTTCACAAATCAATAGTTCCAAAAGTCAGGCCAGAGCTCCAATAGATTAAGAGCAAGTCAATAAAAGTATATTGAGCAGGAGAATACTTGATGATGAAAAGGGTATATTGCAACCATTTGAAGGCATCTAAGCCCCATGATAGTGGTTCACCATGACAGATTCTGGCGCTCCCTTACCGAAAGTCTCTACACATGCTGTCATGTGTGAATGTCATTGTATTTTTCACACAAAAATAAAACCAAATTATGATTCAACATTAGCCTTATTTACCACTGTTTTATCGGGCAAACTGAAGCTTGGTGGTAGTGGTGAGCATTTGGTCGGTTCCAACCCAACTGAATTAACCAAATTTCATTTGGCGGCAAGATTTTGGAACCGAACCTAACTTAATTACTCTCAAAAGTGAAACGAATCAAAATATTTTGGTTAATTTAGTTTAGTAATTGAATAATTAAATTATATTATAAGTTATATAAAAAAATATTGTTTAATTATTTAATAAAAAATATATCATTATTTTTGTGAACATAACCATAAAATAAGTAATTTTAAATGTATATATGCAATTAAATAAATAAAATTTGATTTATAAATATTATAAATTCATGATAATTAACATAAAATATAAATTTTTTTAATATAGTTTTTTCGATCCAATTTGGTTTCGAACTGAAATATCAATATACCAATCAGTTCTTTATGGGCCAACCGAAAACTTAGCCGATTGCCGATTCAAATTTGGTTCGATTAGATTTTTGATTTGCACAAAATAATGTTCACCCCTAAATTTAGTGGGGAAATGGCCTCTTATTGCAGTATTTAATTTTTTATTACGGAATAGTAATAATTCTATATGCTTTGGAAGTATTTATCACAGGGTTTTACCGTGACAAAATCGCCCCGTAAATTTTGTATTTGTTAGGGGATTTTGGCATGTGTAATGTGACCCATTTTCTCGCTAATAACATCCTAGAAAGTAAAATCTAGAAAATGAGAATAAAGTGATCTCGTGACAAATACCTGTTTTCTCAATCTAGCCAAAAAAATCTATTATATGAGAATAAAATAACAGAGAAAACAGTTTCAGCTTTTGAAAAGGTTCAAATCTATCTATACAATAATAACATATATTATGTACTCTCTATGACTCATATATGATTGGCTTAAAATGGCAGCAGCCGCCATCCAAATATTATGGAAGAATCATTTTTAAATTGATAGTATAACATGTACATGATAAATTAGCAAATGATACATATATATATATATATATATATATATATATATATGTATATATATATAAACTTATAGAATAAATATTAAAATTTGTAAAATAATAATCATAATAATCATAATAATCAAAGGCCTTATGTATATAATATAAAGAATCTGTCATCCAAGCTCTAACCACTGCCCTCATTTGTAAGTTGGAAAATGAATGGATGCTTTTTCAGCTGCCTGTTGCTGTTACACTGCTTGCTTTACTCAAATGCCATAAATGGTCTTGTGGGTCATTTCATCTTTACATTAAATGACCATTTGAGATCAAACTAAAGCAAACCAAAATACTTTCAGCTTGTTCAAAGGGGACATGATTCTCTTCTCTCTCTCTGCTACTGCTTACACCTATCTACAACTCATTTACTTCATCCGAAACAACTTCTTGGCCTCGGGAAGATAACACAAATGAGTTACAGAGGCCTAGTTTTTTACTTTCTTTAATGAGCTGGTCTTTTTAACCTCATCCAATATGTGGACTGTATACGAGAACAGAAGAATAGATATCGACTTGAGCATTTGGAGTTTTGTTTTCTATTACAAGGCTAAGTCAATCTTCATGGTGTCTGGACTTTCCTTTACTTAGTTGCTTGCTGGACCCTTCCTATTTAAATTAGGCATCTCCAATTCATCTCTTTGTTTCATTCCATTTTGCAAAGGACACACCCCCAACCTTACCCATATCAGAAGAGGTCGAACAGAAATAGCAAGGATCAAAGATATGGTGAGATTTGTTATTTCTTTATGCATTTCCCCATCAACCATCATGCTCTCTTCAGAAACTTTTAGTAGTTCACTTTTCATGTGTTCATGAGTTGCCTGCAAAGAGCTAATTCATGCCCATGTTTTAATGGCACAGGAAGAAGGTCATGATTCAATGAGATGGGCAGGTTATGTAGATTGGAAGGGCAGAGCAGCTCTCAAAGGCAGACATGGAGGCATGCTTGCAGCTTTTTTGTTCTTGGTACTTCTTCCAACAATCTTCCTGATCAAAACATGTGATTCATCCTAAAATCAACACCACTTTTCTCTTTTGGGCTTCTTCTATTATCTGTGAATTAAAGGGATCAAAATGAAAACAGACGTTTTCAATTTTATTTTTGTTGTGGACATCTTTTTCAGTTTCTTCTTTATTTGATTATATGATCATGTCTTGTCACAGGAGTTGAGATATTGGAGAACTTGTCATTTCTTGCTAATGCAAGCAATCTGGTCCTCTACATGTCAAACTACATGCACTTTTCGCCTGCCAAATCGGCCACTTCGGTCACAAACTTCATGGGCACATCCTTCCTCCTGGCCCTCCTTGGAGGCTTCCTCTCTGATGCATTTTTCACCACTTACCACGTGTACCTGATAAGTGCAGCAATTGAGTTCCTGGTAAGTTGGTCATCATGTTTCATCAAATTAAACTTGGCTTTCTTGCTTCCTAATTTTTGAGATTTTTTTTTAAAGTTATTGTTGGGGAGAGTCATTGAATGGTTTAGATGATCCAAAATTTTGTGGGTCCAGTAGCTCCTATAATCACACCTGTGTCTCCACCTGTTGTTTTATCACCACAGTGACACAGTCCCACCACACCACACTACATTCCAAGGTCATATATGCAGGGATGGTGATAGTTCAAGAGCAGGGAATGGACCACAACATTTGTAATCCACATAACTAACAGGATCCCACTAGATTTCACCCTTCTGCAATAGAATCCAGGTCTTCCAAGTTGCATCTACATATAGATAACACCACCACTCTTCGCTCTCCAAAATTTATTGTCTTGCACGTAGCCACCAATTACATCCTTTTGTCTGTGTTGATGCACCATCATTTGCAGCTCACAATTGGCCCACCCTAACCCTACTTGGCATCATTTCTTGTCTTCGAAACAATTAATTAATGTGATTTATAGATCATTATTTTGGTTAAGTATATTCTAACTCTAATGACTCAGATTTATAAGTCTAATGACTCAGATTAGATCATTTGTATGCTCTTATTGGGAGTATACGTGGCAATAAAAGAGCACGTCCACGTGTGTTCTCAAACCTAATCCGAACCCAATGGTTTGGTTCATGATGATGCAGTTTGGCTGGAACTGGAAGCAACTTTGAAATAAGTCAACTCCAAACCTACTTGTTGCATCATTTTGCTTGTCACCTTTCACTCTACACATCAGCTTCAAGGGGGTTGAACCTGGAATAACATGTTGAAATTCAGCAAGTATGTGAGATGTGTACAAGGCATAAGACAAAAACCGTTTCTAGCTCAAGTAATTTAAGTGGCGTTATGATCCAGCCAACTTCTGGGCTTTATATGGAATGGTTTGAATGTTAGGGATGCTTCTTTGACTTCATCTATAACTGGCTGCCAAAGCTTATTTTATCACATCCCAGGTCAACTCAAAAGAAGGTTAACTTATTTATGCATCCAAGTCACCAGGTTAGGTCGCGTCGGATTCAGTTTCAAATTTTACCCGATTTAAAACGGCAAAGATATTTGCACCTTAATTTTATATGTTTGAATTCATTAAAAAATATTGAAACTCGGGTTGGCTTGTTATGGCTCAAATTCTACCATAATACTTAAATCATACCAACATAAAAGAAAAGGATGAAATTAATACCATTACGTGACGAACTAGATCATTTAGTAAAGCACTCACCTTAAGTAAGCTGGAGTTTAAAGTGCTCAACACCACATTCATGTCCTTGTTTTTTTCTTGTTATCTTACCAGCTTTAATGGTGTTTTTATTACAGGGGCTAGTAGCATTAACAGTGCAAGCTCATTTGCCATCTCTAAAACCACCACCATGCAGCTCAAAAAACGATAAAATTCCCTGCAAGACAGTCACTGGGGGGAAGCACTCATGTTATTTGCAGGGCTTTATGTTGTTGCACTTGGAGTGGGAGGCATAAAAGGCTCTCTACCTTCTCATGGTGCAGAACAGTTTGATGGGAACACTGTACAAGGAAGGAAGCAGAGGTCCACATTCTTCAACTACTTTGTTTTCTGTCTATCTTGTGGAGCCTTGATTGCAGTTACTTTTGTTGTCTGGGTGGAGGACAACAAGGGCTGGGAGTGGGGGTTTGGCATCTCCACTGCTGCAATCATACTATCAATCCCACTGTTTCTTGCTGGCTCCACCTTTTACAGGAATAAAGTTCCCAGTGGGAGTCCACTGACTACCATGGCCAAGGTAAAAGAACATTCTCCATTATCAAACCTCTATACTATGATTTATGATATTATTTTACATTTGGAAATTATTGACAATGAAAACTGTTACAGGTCTTGGTTGCATCAATCTGCAACAGGGGACTTGCCGGCCATGGTCAGCGCACAGCTAGTGTGGGCATGGCAGCAAGCCCCTCCAACACAGAAAAAGCCCTGCCTGATGAAGTTCAGAAGCCTCCAGTCAGGCCACAAGTGCAGGAACCCAGCAAAGATCTCAACTTCCTGAGCAGGGCACTCGCAACTAGCTCTTCTACTTCCACACATAGACTCAGCTGCACAGTTGAAGAAGTAGAGGATGTGAAAGTTGTGATCAAGATTCTTCCAATTTTCGCTTGCACCATAATGCTAAACTGCTGCCTGGCCCAGCTTTCCACCTTTTCTGTTCAACAAGCAGCCACCATGAACACAAAGATTGGCTCTCTCAAAGTCCCACCAGCCTCTCTACCTGTCTTCCCTGTTGTCTTCATCATCATCCTGGCTCCAATCTATGACCACATTATAATACCCATTGCAAGAAAATTGACAAAAACAGAGATGGGTGTATCGCATCTACAGAGAATTGGGATAGGGTTGGTCCTCTCGATAGCGGCCATGGCAATTGCAGCTCTGGTGGAGATCAAAAGAAAAGGGTGGCAACAAACTCAGGCCTATTAAATTCACAGGAGCCTTTGCCACTTACCTTTTTCTGGATTGCATTGCAATATCTGTTGTTGGGTTCTGCAGACCTCTTCACTTTGGCTGGATTGATGGAGTTCTTCTTCACTGAAGCTCCTTATAGCATGAGATCATTAGCGACCTCTCTTTCCTGGGCATCACTGGCTATGGGTTACTATCTAAGCTCAGTGCTGGTATCTATAGTGAACAAAGCCACCGGCAGTCCTCCTTGGCTCTCTGGTAGTCACTTGAACAAATATCACCTTGAGAGGTTTTACTGGCTAATGTGTGCGCTGAGTGCAGTAAATTTCCTCCACTACCTCCTCTGGGCAAGATGGTACAAGTACAGAACAGTTAAGCAAGTCGGCTAGGTTGGTTTCCGAGGGATCCCCATTGGTTTCACATTCCCATTTGCATATCAAACAGGACAACAGCTGCGAAATTGTTGTTTAAATCAAACAGATTCAAGAAGCCTTGGGAAACTTGAGTTTTATGTTCAACAGAGTAGGGAATGAAGATCACCCAATGCTGTATAGCCAAAGTGGGAAGAGTGTAGCGACAGAAATAGTGTAATAGTTTTAAGTTTCAGGTCAATGAAATGAGGAGTTTACCCTGATCATTGAGTAAAATACTATCTGAAATCAACGAAATATAGAAAATAGATTTTCTGTTTGAGACATACGCTATTACATCTGACAATTTAACAAACCCACGACGAGGAAATTAATCAGATAAAAGCAATAGCATATCATACAGGCTTTGTTTCAGTAGCTCGCAGGAAAAACTAAATCCTTCTATATCAGTCCCTAATGGCCTTGGCTACTTAATTTCAGCTATTGCCCAATCACTTAAAAAAGTTAAAACAGTAACAGAAGTGGAGAAAAGTTTTCAAGCATATTGATCGAAATTGACAGTAGATCTATAAAGAAAATGATAAAGGAGCATATAAAAATAAGAAAGCTAATTATTTCTAGATAAAAAACTGGCACTCTATCTTTCACTCTATAATGGCTAACCTGATGCTTCTTCTGAAGAATGCCTAATAGAGGCAAATTCAACATAAGCACTAAGGTTAACTGTTCCAGGATTGTCAGGATGTCCACAAATTTATGCTTTCGAATAGTCTGCACAAGAATAAAAGCTTTAAATAAAAAAGAGATAAGTAATCAATCAATTCTTGTTCATTGACAGATACCAGTGAAATAACCTCCCAACTTCAGAATCGATAGTACCTATAAGCAAACCTGTGCATATTCCCCCTTTATTTGTAAATACAATTAAATTTTACATAAAGTACATTCATCTCCAAAGTCAAAATACGGTTATGGACATTGTCAACTACTGACTGCCATCCTCTAGGTCATGTAAAGATTTATTCAAAAAAATAGAAGAATTTGATATATTTTAGGGGAAAAAATAGAAGGAAAAAGAACAGTGTTTGAACCTGCAAAGAATCCGAAATTATCCCATCTGTACCATAGTCAATTATAAGGGCCCCACCCCCATCTGCACTTATTCGTTTGGCAATTGCTCGAGTTAAAGCCATTGCTCCAGGGCAAACTTCAATGTGGTTCAGCTTCTCTAATTCTTCTGTGGGCCCACTTACAACGTTTCTTCAAATACAGAAGAGCAGCTGGAGTGGGCTGTGGGGACAAAACAAAACGAAATCTGCGAAGGACAGGAACAACACTTAACTGATATGTAACCACAATCCGAATTGAGCAAATGAATGACTTCTAATCTTACTTGGGAGAAGGATCACTAGCAATACAACTAACTTCTCGCACCAGCCCCGAGGTGTTTTCTGCAAACACAAGAGATAATACTAACTCAATCCACATAAAACTTTTGCACACTGATTGCAAAATTTAAGGAAATAGAAAGCACAATCTGGTAAATGGAGTTCACCGGACAAAAAAGTTAAAAGGTGCCAAGACAGAAAAGTGACATTGAACAACACTATGGTAATTTTAAAATAGTCAAACACTCCAAAATCCAAACATACGCCAAAAAAACAGCATTAAGTTCTCAAGCAAAGAAACCTAATCATCTGCATTGTGCATCATCTAACTAATGACCAAAACCCATGAATGACTAACATTTATTCAAAACTTCATGCTAAACAGTAAAAAGGCATACCTGAAAGTGATGAATGGGTAGTGCATCGTAAAATTCGTGCGCAATTATTATAGTTGGCACTGAAAGAAATTGAAACAGAAAGAGGTTAAGTATCAAGATAAGACAGGCAGACAAATATGTTGCAGAAAAATTAGTCATGAATAAGCCCAACATTGAATACTACTATTTGATGATTATGAACAGAATATTCTTGCAAGTCAACTAAATTATGAAGCCAGATAAAAAAACGACGTGAGAGAAAGAGTACAACTTAGTAACAGCTAAAAAGAACCATTGGTTACAAGAATAAAGTCAAGAGTCGGTGTCTGCCATTGTCCACCTCTTAAGAAAACAACCGAGAGGAATATTGGCAAAAGGCATACAATTTATACTACACATGAGTACGATAATTTCATAATGGTCATAAAACTCAACAATTAACATCAAAGTCCAGAAAAGTTGCATATATCCATGGGGAACCTCCTCTAAGCTTGCATGCCAAGTAACATTTCGTCCAGTTAAATTGCTGTAAGTTCTCTCAAGTTCCACTTTTTCATCAGCAACCTCATCTCTACACTGCAAAGCATTGTATTGTAGCTTCCTTAATGCAGGACTACACTCTACTAAATGCACTTGCAAAGATTTTGAAAATTTTTGACATTTTGATGTACCCTGAAAGAGAATAAAAATGGTAAATATCTTAAGAGTTGGCTAAATTAGAGAATTCGACTAAACAAACCACAAGAAAAAAAAATTGACTGCATACACGCAGAAGATCAGCCATCAAAGTTCCCGGATCAGGACCTAATTCCACAAGATTCACTTTTTCTGGCTGCCCCGTTTGTTCCCAAAGGCATGTGCTCCAGACACCTATCATCTAAGATCATACAATTCATGAGAGCAAAAGCTAAACCAAACGCACAAACACAAAACTAATTATCAAACATTTTAAGCAAATTTAAGCTTGACAAGTGAAAAAGAAAAGCAAGAACACCATGAGGTCAGAAGTGACTATCAGTGATCATGGTGAATAATTATATTACACTAGCATTAGAATGTGCTAGTGTGAAAACACGTGTTTCTTGAAATAATGTAAACATATACAACCAGATGTACTCATAGATCGCTGGCAGAATGAAACTTCTCTTACATTTAGTCTGACATAAGCCTTCACTCAGCAATATGAGAACTTTTCTAACCTGTACAAACTGTTCAGCATTTTCTGACCATTGTTCTTAAAACGCATGCAAGGATGTTAAATATACATGCATCCAATAAGCAAAAGCATTGCTTTAAACTTTGTTCAATTGTTCAAAAAAACATACTTGACAGAAAGAGAGGTACTATTCAGAAAGAAGATAAGTGATAACATAGTCAAATAGACAGGACGTTACACTCAATGATCTAAAAATACCTCTCCAAACATCTGGCTAACTTCTGGAGAAGTTATAAAATCACCCTTTTCTCCAAAGACGACCTCATTAATGTAAAACCCAGATTTAGGATTCGTCAAAACCTCTGCCATATACTCAGCTACTGAAATTGGACCTCCACGAAACTAAAAGCCATACAATAAACCAAAACTGGGAAAATTTTAATTTACTAAAGAAATTTCTTCATTTCCAGATACATCATAAATATAATGTATAAATAGTCATCGGCTAGTATGACATGTACCTAGCGATTAGATAACCAATGTTTTGTACAAAAGACACAAGCTAAAATAGACAGTGCAAAATATAAGTAACGAACTTTTCGAATCACTATAACGTAAAATGGATATGAGCACATGGATTGTGTGAGTTGAAGTTACAAAGTGTCATATAATTCCGAAATTGGAGGATACTCTGCGCGCTTGACATCAAATAAACATGTCAAAAAGCCCAAGAATAAAACTTTTCAGCCAGCTTATGGATATCAGGCATGAAGCTGCAATGCTGCTTCATCTCTACAAGCTCGTCTATACAGCCACCAACCAGTTAACACTAAGCAAGAGGTCAAAAAGTGCCCACAATTCTAAAACCGCGCATCCATAAACTGATCAAAACAATAAATCTTCCGCTCACCCAACCTTGATGATCCCTTTCAGATGCCGAACCAGGTCCGATTCCTCCGAATGCTCATGCCCATGCTCTACAATTCACACCAACCAAACAAAAAAGATTCTATTTTTCATCAATTCACACCAAGATTTAAAAAAATCATAAAAAAGAAATCTCGGAAACTAGTTTCGTACCAGCTTGGTTGTACAAGCCGGAGCGGTCGACGGAGCAAAGGCGGCGGGGGAGGATGGCGGCGCCGCCGCCGCGGCGGAGGAGAAGCGGCGAGAGACGGTCCGATGGCCGGCAGCATTTTCCGGCCGGCAGTTGGGGTCGGTGTTTGCAGGGTTTAAGCGCCCACTTATAAGTCGGACTCGACCAGATTGTGACCGAGTCCGAAAAAAACCTAACGACACAAAATTAATAAGTTAACTATACATAAATAATGAGAAAAAATTAGTATCATGTAAACCTTTGAATTAGAAAAATGGTTAAATAATTAGGGTAATTTTATTCGAGTCATAAAAATATATACTAATTAGGGTAATTAGTATCATGTAAGCCTAAATAGATGGCTAGATTTTTATGTTGTTGATATTATTATATCAACTGTCACTAATATAAGATTTCTCTACTTAAATTATATTAAAAAGAAAAGGGAAAACTCAAGTCCATATACCCTTTATGATTTGTTTTGTGAAAAAAATGGCATTCTTTTAAATTATCATCAAATAATTATAAATATGAGTTGCTATATGAAAAAAATGCATTGATTTTTAATTATGGAGAAACTGAGGGAGGGAAAGTGTGATTGTTCAAATGAGATATTTTTCATTCCTGAAAAATATATTCATTTTTTTATAGCACAAAATGATTAGAATCAGAGCAAACATGAAAATCCTATGAATTTTTACTTATGAAATAATTACAATTTCCCCACAAACTTTTCATTTTCTTATTTTGAATGAAAAAATGATCTCATTCCAATTTCACTGCCTTATTTTCTCTATAATTAAAAATCAAATTACTTTTTAATAAAGCAAATCATTCATTTTTTTCCCACAAAAGCTAATTAGTATGGTTATTTGAACGAGATTTTTCTTTTTGTAAGCATATATGCATTTTTTTTAGCACCAAAAGGTTTAAAAATATAACATGCATGAAACACCACCTAGTGAAATATTAGATTATGTACAAATTAATATTGTCGTGGGTGCTAATTTTTGCCAGATCCGAACGAAATCGACCATTTTTTCAAGCTATGTCCAATCGGAAGGCATAAAATTAAAACTCGATCGGCAATTATCTTCTTCTCTTTTTTGTCTCAATCAACATTTACTTTTTAATACCATATAAATTTAGACTTGGACTTCGTCTAACATAATTGGACCTAAAATGACCCCAAACTAATAATAATAATATTATATACATTTACTTTAGAACAAAATTTTAAATATTTCATGTCAATTATTTTTATTTATATTAAAAATATAATATATTTTAAAAGAATAATATATATATATATATATATATATATATATATATACCCGAAGGACGGACTAAATTGTAATATTATAATTTAGAAAACTACTTGTTGGGCTATCATATACAAACTTTACAGAAGCGAATATCAATCATCTAAGAGCCTTAAGACAAACACCTTATAGGGGTTTTACAGAATGCGTATATATTCATACTACATAGGATGGATTTTAGACTTTGGGCTTCTGAATGAGCACTTCGAGCCACAAAAAAGCAGCACCTCTCCTATAACTAAGAGGATGACTTTAAAGTATAATGATTGTTCCGAGCTACACAAAGGGAACACCTCCAATGGAGCTCAGAAGTTGAGTCCTTCAAAGAATGTTGTGACGTGCTTGGATTCTTACTTAGTTTCAATTATGTGACTTGATTTCTTAATGTGGATGAGTGCGATAAGTAAACATTGGGTTGTAGTTACCTGTTCCACGTACCCCGCACGATAGAAATAAACCTTAAGGCATCATCACATCCCATAACATCATACCCTATCATCCGGTCTTCACGAGGGTTCTTCATGTAGTAAGACCAGTATGCTCCTCTTACCCACGTTTCTCTACGCACGCAGCTACAACCAAATAGGTTTTGTATACTTGAGTTTACTCTTCGTCAAGTTTGTTTGTACAAAATTGTGGCACGCGAATAACCTTTCACACAAACTCGGTAAAAAAGCGAGCTGCTGCATCGCTCGTTAAGGGCTTATGTGATGTAAAATCAAAGATCGGGGTTACACTAAGGTGCCCTTGCTTCTAAAACAAATCTTTATTATTTATCAATTATTGAGTAAAGAAATACAGAATTAGCTAAAGCTTATAAGGCGGGAAATACCACGATAAATCCTCAAAAATAATTCTTCTATCAAATTAATAATTTGTTTATGCTCCAAGATGAAATACTGAATGTCTTTTGTGGACACTTTTTAAATGAACCAGCTTCTTGTAGACGAATAAGAAAGTGAACATCTTTTAAATGATTTGGCTCAAAGTACAATACTCGAACGCTTAAACAGAGGACTAATGATAATTGCACAAAGAACGGGGCAAAACTGTTTATGAAAGTGAGCCGAGCCGAGTCTTCAGAGCGAACCGAATTGTTGAGGAGAGCCGCACGGCTGGGGCGAGTCGAACCGTTGAGGCAAGCCAAACCGTACCCTCCTGCACAAAAAGAGCTTAAATCATAGGGGGATGACTAATTCTTGGGGTACCCAGGACTGCTTGTTTCTAATTGGTTGAGGGGTATGATAAATTCGTAATTTAATAATATTTAGTGGGTTAATTTTTAGAACTTTCAAAATAGCTAATAATTTTGGATTGAACCCTGCAGACTTATATTTTCTAAAATATGGATCCACAATCCCCGATCATACTAGACAACTTATATTTTCAAAAAGAACCTAGTAAATGAGGGGCCAACAAATGCTATATATGGCGCCATCATATTTTGGTTTGATTTGTTGGGTTTATCTCACATCGATCGTGGATGATGTTGGTGACTTGTATTTTGGCTAATGGGAAAGCCTTATTCCCTGAGCTAACTTTTGGATTAAGAAATACGTGTGACACCTATTGCAAGTCCCTTTTGGGGGCCTATAGGGCCTAACAGTGGTATAAGAGTCAGGTTACGATCTTGGGAGATTTGGTATTTGCCTACGCCGATTGTCGAAGTTTCCTTCATGGGTTCTACCTGATGAACAAGAGATTGCCAGATGATGATGTTTCGAGGTCGCCCGATGTGTGAAGGGGAGTTGTTGGGTTTATCCCACATCGGTCGTGGATGATGTTGGTGACTTGTATTTAGGCTAATGGGAAAGCCTTATTCCCTGAGCCACGACCGATGTGGGATAAACCCAACAACTCCCCTTCACACATTGGGCGACCCCGAAACTATCATCGTTTGGCAATCTCCTCTTCATCAGACGGGGTCGTGGATGATGTTGGCGACTTGTATTTAGGCTAATGGGAAAACCTTATTCCCTGAGCCACGACCGATGTGGGATAAACCCAACAACTCCCCTTCACACATCGAACGACCCCGAAACTATCATCGTCTAGCAATCTCCTCTTCCCAACAACTCCCCTTCACACATTGGGCGACCCCGAAACTATGATCATCTGGCAATCTCCCCTTCATCTTCATCAAACAGAACTCACATATCATCACCTAGCAAACTCCCCTTAAATCATCAGGTGGAACCCGAAACTATCATCGTCTGGCAACCTCATCTTCATCAAACGGAACTCACATATCATCACCTAGCAAACTCCCCTTAAATTATCAGGTGGAACCCATGAAGAAAACTCTGACAATCGGTGTAGGCAAATACCAAATCTCTCAAGATCGTAACCTGGCTCTGATACTACTGTTGGGCCAAAGGGCCCAACATGATTTTGGTGTGAAAAATGCAATGACATTCACACATGACAACATGTGTAGAGACTTTCGGTAAGGGAGCATAAATATCTGTCCTGGTGAACCACTATTTTGGGGCTTAGATGCCTTCAAATGGTTGCACTATACCCTTTTCATTATTCATTTATTCTCCTGCTTAAGGTTGAAACCCTATGGGACAAGTACTAAAGTGTAAGTTTGTTAACAATATAACATGGGAATGGATTGGGATCATTCATCCCAATCAAATAAGATGGATTTGCCCAAGATCTTATCTTCCTTTCGAATTCAATGGCTTTATGTATAGCCATCTCATACCCAAATACACATAGTTTTAAATATTGTATCATAGCACATGGTTCTATCTGGTATACCGCGTACCACCTTCCAATCCGGTACGGTTTAAGCTCTAATACTATTTTAATATGTACCAGTTTTTAATATGAAATTTTCACAAAAATCAATTTTTTGTTAAAAGTCCCGATGCTTTAACTGGTATTTAATGAAATATTGATGACAAAATACATTATTAATATTTAATGAAATATTTTATTTGTAATTTTAAAATCGGGTTGAACCCAATTCGACTAGATTGAACCAAATATACCTCGTACCGGCTATAAATCTGACATGGTAATCGATACGGTATTTAAAACTATGGATATAAATATTTGTACACAAGGGTATTATAATTTTGGTCAATATGATTTTCAATTCATTGTGGTTTTATCACTAAATTGGGGTTTCCACCATGCCTCTCTAAGTATTATAGTGGGACTGATTTCCCGAATCAAAAATCTAATGGACATGATTCACCGACTCTAATGATCAAATCGGACTTGAATTTAAAAGTTTGTTTTTCTTGAATTCAAAATGGACTTGAATTTAAAAGTTTTTTTTAATGTCATATCTTTTTCAATTTGAATTTTGCTCATAACATGATATAATCGGGCATGGATTGAAACTCTGATTTTCAGTGACCAAATTTAGTTTAAACTCAAATATTGGATATAATTATGCATTCAACCATATGTGACATCTCTCCCTATCAAGTACCACGGTCGGGTCTAGTGCATAGTTTAAAAATTCGAAACTCAGACTTGACTCTGGTAGGAATTAAAATAAGGAGTGGATTTGCTATAGCATTTGATATAGCAAACTTATTGTAGCAACCTCCTTATTGATTCAAATTATCACAAATAATGAAATTTGAAAAATAAAAAGAGCAATTAAACTCCACTAATTGTAGTAATTTACACCAATTAGAGAATTGCTAAGCGAGTTTGATGTAAAAAATAATATAGCAAATCTAATTCCAATAAAATGATATATCTATCTCTAGTGATGGAATCATTGAACCCTTAATTGAATGGTTAATTATCCACTAGCAGTTGCCGATTCGCACCTTTTTCAAAGGATATGAGTTTCATCATAAAGAGATGCTAGTTGGTGTTGGGCCCTATGGGCCCCCCAAAAGGTTTCAAAGGATATGAGTTTCATCATAAAGAGATGTTAGTTGGTGTTGGGCTCTATGGGCCCCTAAAAGGGACTTGTAATAAGTGTCACAAGCCTCTCTTAATTCAAAAGCTAACACCGATGTGGGATCGGACGATCCTGAAATCATCATACAATCTCCACCCAGCAAACTTCCCTTAAACTCCCCTTAAATGATAACTCCCCTTAAACTCCCCTTAAATGATAACTCTCCCCTTAAACTCCCCTTAAATGATAACTCTCCCCTTAAACTCCCCTTTAAATGATACCACTATTGGGCCCTTTGGGCCTCTAAAAGGGGCTTGCAATATGTGTCACGGGTCTCTCTTAATCCAAAAGATTAGAGAATAAAACTTTCTCATTAGCCTATATACAAGTCACCAACACCCTCTACGATCGATGTGTAATAAACCCAACAATTGAGACTAAAATAGGTAGGCTCTTTTCTCACACTTATAATGGACGGTTTTCGTTGTTTGTCGCTGGGAATTAAAAGCTGGACAACATGGACTGCAAAAGGCCTTGACATATAACAATTGATGACTGAAGTTTCCACTGTGTATCTGATTCGCACAATTTAACCTAGCTTTTTAGCCTAACGCAAACTATTTTGATATATGATACGATAAGCACATAAAGGATATTAAAAGCCATTATCTTTGTTGAGAAACAATGACGCCTTCAATCCAAGTTGAATACTTAAACTAGAAGGAACCCAAGCAGGAAAAAAGTTGATTGATTTGCAAATCCAGTTTCTTTACGTATTCTATCGTATATGAGAAACCAGTCATGGGTGACATGGTTACTTGTTAATTATTAGCGTGCCATCATAATTCATAATAATAAAAAAAATCAATATAAATATGTAAAAAATAAATGCTATGTACGCCACTCAAACTTTCCCAACTTTTCCCCAATATAAATTTAATTGGCTCATTCAGTTGGCCATCTAGATCATGCTTACACGATAATTAGCTCAAGGGGAGGGGAAGGTAGGGTAAAATTTAGTGACGAACAAAAAATTTCCTATGTAAAAACGTTCAATATTTTTTAAATCAGGGTGGTTGATTGATAATATTTTTTGTTTTTACCTAGTATAAGAACGTATCTTGACCATTTTTATTTATTTATTTATTGTGACAAGCAAATTATGTCAATATAAAGTAAATGGGATTTGGAAATCATATATTATGAGGCATTAACTCACCTCACCTTCGATCTTGCTGTTGTAACGAAAACCCAGGAAGCCTACACTTTTTTCCAAGTATTATGATAAAGCTGTTATTCATGCATAACATTTACTATGTCATAACCTACATCACTTGTTCGACATCAGAACATATTTTTATTCGAGTCTAACTGCCTTATCACTAAGCAAATCCATTTTCAGTTTTCAATACAACAACAGCCACCTGAAAAATAAGTTTTGTTTCCCAATTAAATTTGATAAAAACAAACAGTCAAACAGAACAAATTGAATGAAATGTTCATCTCAGCATTGGACAGGGTGATAAATGGCACTTCATTTAAGTCCTAGAAAGATGCACATTTGATGGTTTCGATGCTCGGAGATGGCACTTACTGTGCCCAGAAACTAAGCTTGAAACCACATGATGCTAATTTATGAATAAATTTTGGAGACGCCTTAACATTAGACGCCCAAGGAACGCGTGAATAGAAGACTGACACGTGTCACGCGTCCCAAGTGCGCCGATGAGGAAGCAGCCGCCGCCGCTGCTCCGGTCGTGGGCCTGTGGGTGACGCCGGGCGTGCTGTCTCGGGGCCGGAGCTTGAGCGAGGTGTGGGCCGTGTCCGGCGGCCAGCCTGCAGTCGTGAGCCGTGGCAGCGAGGCCAGCCTCCTCCCCCGACTGGCCTCATGGCGGAGGTCGGAGGCGGCGGCGTCGAGGATCGCGTTCGGCATCGAGTGCTGCATGGCCGGCACGCCGTTCACGCTCGGGGTCAGCGCGCCCAACCTCGCCGGCAAGCCCACCCTCAAGTACGACCTGCTCTACTCCCCGGCCGAGCTCCATGCACTCAAGCAGCCACCTTCGACGCCAACAACGCCGAGAACCAGACCCTCTTCACCGCGCACCAGATCTTCGAGTGCTGGGTCGCCGCCGCCGCCGAGCTCCTACGCAAAAGGAGAGACCTGCTTCGACCGCTGTTGGCTATTGGAGCGATTCTGGAAACTATTGTCAGAGATCCAAGAGCTGCATATCCTGATGGATCCCTCCGACCTGCTCAAATTGAAGAACTAGCTTGGCATCAACCCGTCGGAGACGTGGTCCGCCGGGCTTGCGGGGCTGGTGCAGTCCTGCAAGGAGCTCCGGCACCGGGTGCCGACAGTGCTCGGGGTTGAGGCGGACCCGAGCGGCGGCCCGAGGGTGGTGGAGGCGGCTATGCGGCTGCTGGAGGGGAGAGCCCCCGGCGACGAGGCGGCGAGGGTGCACCTTCTGCAGGCGGAGGCGGCGGTGAAGAGGTTCTTCTTCGAGTATAGGGAGGTGGTGGCGGTGGCAATGGGCAGCTTGGAGGCAAAGGGCGGCCGGGCGGCGGTGCCGGCCGGAGATTAGTCGGAGACGTTGCCGGAGATATTTGGATTTCTCGGGAGTAGCGGGTCCCACCATTGACGTGTCAATCTTTTATTCACGCGTTCCTTGGGCGTCTAATATTGAGGCGTCTCTAAAATTTATTCCTAATTTATTGATGAACATAGACGCCATTGTGGATTCTCCACCGGCCTATGCTACTGATCCAAGGCGTTAAGAAAATGGGTTGAGTGAAGATCAATGGTTTTCACGTTGGTTTTTATTATAAGCTATCACGTTCTTGGTGAGTTTTCTAATGTTTTCTAGTGGGTTAGTGTGCATGCATCCAATTTGTTCCGACTTTCTTTATTATTGAGCTGCAAAGATCTTAGTACTATGCATGTTTATTTAATCGAAGGTACATGTTAAAGTTTTGTACTTGGTTCCCTTACCCTCTCTTTTAAGGGGAAATGGGTGGTAACAGGAGGGGTGATCTGACTAAGGTCATTATGAATCCATGGTTGAGAAAAATATATTAAACGGGAAATAAATGAGTACTATGTTGAGGTAAATTTTTTCATAGTAGGGCCATATTTTAAATATCGTACAAGTTATTATACTAGATTTATAGATAGTACGTGGTATATTTTGTTCAACCAGGCTAAATCGGGCTCGAACCAAATTCTAAAATATAAAAAATATTTTATTAAATATTTAAAATATATTTTATCAATGCCATTTTATTAAATACCCATTGAAATACTGTGATTTTTAAACAAACATTCAGATTTTGTAAAAAATTTAGATGAAAAAAATCGGTAACAATTAAAATTGTATAAATGTTTAAACCGAATCAAATCTAAAGACGTTATGTTGTATACTAGGTGGCACGATGCAGTATTTAAAACTATTATACTGGTTGGTTCAATCTTGTACATATTATATATGTATTATTTTAAAATATTGTTGGATCAGGCCTTCATATTCTTTTAATTTGTACTTAGTATTTTAATCTGACATTTTTCTAAAATCTGATATTATTGTTGAAAATCGTAATATTTTAACCAGTATTTAATTAAATATGGATTGCAAAAAATATTTTTAATATCTGATAAAATATTTTATTTATAATTTTAAAATCTTGTTAAACCCAGTTTAATCTGGTTGAATAAAATATATCCTATTGTTCTGGTTATAAATAAATCTAATATGATATAAATAGTATTGATAATTTTCAAAATTTTGAGGTAAAGTGTAAGGCATTCAAATTCACTTGAGAGAGTACCGTGAAATTGAATATAAATTTCAAATGTGAATCTAATTTATAATTGACTAAATCGTGTGAATCACAGTCACAATTTATTTATCTTAAATTCACTAACATGTATAATCTCAACAGTGAAATTCTATTTCTTATTATCATTATATTTTTAGAGTGTATATCTAACTCGTAGTTTCAATATCCCTTGGTGAACTATTATATCAAAGAATACTCAGTTCAACAAAATTATAATTCCCTCACTTGGGACTTAGTTTAATGTTTGAGGACAAAATATTTGAATTAGATTTTTCCTTGCTCAATGAGAATACCAAGTTCATTGCATTAGAATCTTTGTCTCATTTGCCATACAAGTCAAACATGAATGTTAGGAACAGTGTATCACATCAAATCAAATGAAAGGAAAAGACAAAACTCACATTATGCAAAATTCAACCATTAATTTTTTTAAAAAAAACCATTTCGAAAAAAATAAATAAAATAAATGGACCAAATTTATTGATTTCGCCAAGATCAAATTCTTCTTATATTAAATAAAACTCAGTTCAACTCCTTTGTTCGATTAATTATCATTCCACGGTAGACAATAAAATCACCACTAGAGTACATTCCTTAAGACGTGA
The DNA here is from genome assembly GCA_033002965.1 of Piper betle. Taxonomy (NCBI): domain Eukaryota; kingdom Viridiplantae; phylum Streptophyta; class Magnoliopsida; order Piperales; family Piperaceae; genus Piper; species Piper betle. Next base: position 26,913 of record JAURVB010005855.1, read on the forward strand.
CAACATTTTAGAATTTAAGATCAAAATTGAGTTAGAGTCCAAATTGTAGATTTTGGGTCAGTGGATTTTAATCGGTCGACGACAGATCATGATATTTTCGGGAACCTTTTCTTGTACCAGTTAAAAGTACCGGGAACCCGGATGGTATCTGCAAACATCAGTACCAATTACCATAGTCTCAATCGATCAGCCCAACAATATCTTACATTCAATTTGGAAAGTAGAGTTTTGACAGCACCACCTGTCCAATCTTGAATTTTAGTAGAAAAAAGGCCTTGCTACAACTTATAATATAAGATCAATAATGCACCCAATGTTATCATCGTATATAGAATTGCAATGGTTCAAGTCTCAACAGCCAAAAGTTACTATTCATAACGTGTTAGTTCAATATCATGAGAACATCATTGATGTTAAATTTAGACTTTGCTTACATGATCAAGACTCACATGAAAACTATTAGGCATGTGAAATGGTATTGTTAATTGGTTGTTTGAATTTCAGTCTAATCACAAAGATTTGATATTGATGCATGTTTCAATTAGTGGCGACAAATTGGAGTGCTTACCTGTTCATGATCTGGGCCAAAAACTAATTCCGCCAAAACTTTACGGCGCCATATCGGAGGTGTCTCCGGCCACGGGATCACCACCATAAGCTTCATCGATCCTCGAGCCACCAATTTGGGTGATCGCTGCAAACCTCAGTCGCCGAAAATGTCGTTGTCGAAGCCACCAAAGCCGCTGCTACACCACCCACCTAAGCGTGCCTATTGGGTCCCTCTTAGTGGACTGAGTCCACTTGTTTTGTCGAATCCGTGACCGCTTTCCATTCCCACGATTGTGATGAGACCAAGACCGTAACTGCGTCCATATACCCATTTGTGACCCAAAACCAATTGACACACTAAACTCCACTTGAAGCCTGGAGCACCCAAAATTTTCAAGAAACTTGCACACACTAGCCCGTCTGGTCCACCATTTATCTTACTCTGAAGAAACGGTCTTGTTCAATCTATTATCATTTCAAAAATAATTTGAAGGCCTTCTAGACTTCACGTCGAGGCGAAACTTGTTACCCTATCATTTTCAGATACTCCAGACGTAGTGAAGGGGGTATTTTGAAAATTTAAAGAATAGAAAGGGATAAGCTAAGGTATTGGAGTCAAAAATCTCAAAGGCAATTTTATTTAAGTCAGTAAAATTTACTATTTTTTATTAAGTGTAAAAATTAAGAAAAATAGTGAATTCATAATTATCAAGCTACTGTGGACTAACTTAAGGATTCAAATTGAACCCTATAGAACCACGTAAAAAATCATGGGAGTTATTCCTCACACTTAACATTTTATTTTCTAGCTTGCACAATTTCTTGGCACAGTAAGGGCATCTTTGGTCTCCTCAAACCCACTCATCCAACCTGTTTCAACAATGAAGCGAGGACTGATTCACAGGAGCTGAAAATCCCACACCCGAACATACATCTATGAATGTATGGAGTTGATAATAGAGCGATGAATTAAATAAACTTGATGCTTTTAATTTTCTATTTTTTCTTTTTTTATTTTAGGAATTATACTTGGTATTTGAATTAACACTATAAACCCTAAAATAAAAATATGTTTATTTCCTTCTTGGATAATTAATACTCAGAAGTGCATTCTACAATTATGTATGTACTATTAAGTAACATATTTTAATTCAATTTAAGAAAACTAATTTAAAATATATATTAAAAATAAGTCATAAGTTTAATTGAGTAGGCAATACTAAGTTACTAAGTAGGAAAAAACATTGAGTAAAATTTTAAATATTAAATGCAAACTATTATTCTTTAAGATTTTTAATTTGATAAAATTATATTTTAATTTTATTCATTACAAATAATAATAAATAAATGTAACTATTAAATTGATTATTTCAATCATTTCAATATAAATATAATCATTTTGTTCATTTTTAGTATAATTAAAAATTCAAAGATGAATTATATTTTTAAAAGTGAAAAATGTATCTTTTCTAAATTTTATTATTTAGAAAAAGTGAAAAATAAGAAATTTAAAATTTTAAAAATAAAACCAAAGGGATGACAGTCTTCATATGATACAAAGAGGAATATAAACAACTATTAAAACTACAACTATCCATGCAAATCTAAAATAACATAAAATAATTTCAAAATTTTAAATTAAAAATACTCTAACTTATAAAAAATTTGATTAAAATCATGAAATAATATATTCATGGATTATTTTCTTTTAATTAATTTTTTTACTATATTAGCAAATAATTACATTACTTTCCAAAAATGCCTTTTTCACAGTTATGAAGTTTATACTACAAGTTATTATTATATTTAGTGCATTTCTTTCAAGGGATTTATTGTTAAGTCTCATTGAAAGAATTATCATTCATATCAAGGAGCTTACATATTGTATGTTTCTGAAATAATTGTCATTTATAGAGTTGTTTAATTTTCAAATTTGAGGTCATTATAAAATAATTGATTGATTTCTTTTAATTTGTATATAAACATAAAACCATTCATTGTACTTTAAAAAATAAATTATAATAAAACTAAGAACATAAGATAGTAAATTGTAGAAATTATAATAATTGCTTGTGCTACTCGTGGGTGTACCACTAGTGACCTGAAAAGATAAAAACTACTTGATTTACATGCGATTCCAAAAAATAAATTATACAAAATTACTCATATCACCGGTCTCACTCCATCGGGAAAAATAGTAGATTGAGATATGACAAACTCCAAAATTTGTGTTTTTTGGTTTTATAATCAAGTAACAAAGTTTTAACTCATGACTAATTACACTAGTGGATAAAAGACCTTTTGTCAACGAAACCTGTGATTTTTAGTAGAATATAGTGAAATGCTATTTCTTGTTATGAACTCTTTGAGAGTGTAATTCTAATTTATAATTGACTAAATAGTGTGAATTACAATCACAATTTATTTATCTTAAATTCACTAACTTGTGTAATCTTACCAGCGAAATACTATTTCTTGTTATCATTTCATTTTTAGAGTGTATATCTAATTCGTAGTTTCAATAGTCCCCGGTGAACTATTATATCAAAGAATACTCAGTTCAACAAAATTATAATTCCTTCACTTGAGACTTAATTTAATGTTTGAGGACAAAATGTTTGAATTAGATTTTTCCTTGCTCAATGAGAATACCAAGTTCATTGTGTTTGCTTGGCAGCATGACTCAACTCAAGTTACTCAACTCTATTAATCTTTGTCTCATCTGACATACAAGTCACACATGAATTTGGGAACACTGTATCACATCAAATCAAATGAAAGGAAAAGACAAAACTCACATTATTCAAAATTCAACCATTAATTTTTTTTAAAAAAAACATTACAAAGAAAATGTTAAATAAAATAAATGGACCAAATTGATTGAGCACACCGAATCAACCTGACTCTTCTTATATTAAGTAAAACACAACTCAACTCCTTTGTTCGTTTAAGTATCATTCCACGGCTAATTCGAGCCGATTTTGCCTGAGTCTGGAATCAGCCCAAATCGGCTGATTTCGAATGGCGGCAATAAACGAGGTAGGGGGAGGATGGGGCAGTGACAGTGAGCTACGAGCGGCGAGGGCTGCGAATGGGCGACGAGGGGGCTAGGTGGGGGTAGGGGGAGAGGATCTGGAGGGGCAGAAGGGGGTGGTGGTGGATAACCAGGCTGGCGCAGTGGACAACCGAGCCGGCGCAGTGGCCGACCGGGACATGTGCGGTGGACGACCGAGCAAGCACGGAAGGGGGTGGTGGTGCAGGGGGCGCAGGGCAGGCCTGGGAGGGAGGGGGATTGCAGGGGGACGGGGTTGGGCCAACGGGGGAGGTAGGGCAGGGTGGTGGCGGCGGGGAGGGATGGGGCCCGGCAGCGGCGACGGGGAAAAGAGGGTGGTGGGTGTGGGAGAGAACGGGAAAGAAATAAAGAAATAGTCGTGGCATTCTCGTAATTAAAACTTGACTCGAATCCGGCTTAAGTAAAAAATAATAACTAACTCTAAATAACTCAAAAAAATCTAAAAATATATAAAAATGACATGTTCTATAACTAATAACCCATTAATTTTAACTAAGTTAAAATTTTTATATAGGATCGATTTGAACCGATTCAACTAAATTGATTCTTGACCGATTTATACCGATTCGATCCAATTTAATGACTCCCTCGAAAACCGATTCCAATTGTAATTCCGATTTTTTCAACTACAACACTTACCAGTTTTGAGTGTTTTCTATTAACTTGCAATATCGATTTTGTCACATAATATAGCAAAGACGTGATGCCCAATGCTAAAGATAATAAGTAGTTTAAGCCACTAATTAATTGGATTGCAACAATTGCTGTTAGAAATTATTAAAAACTAGTTGTTTATACCCGTCAGAAATTATTAAAAACTAGTCGTTTATTCGAACAATATCATTATCCGGCTACGTGAATGAAATGCTGGCAATTACAAAATCATAACAGTGCAAACAGATAACTAAGAAAGAAAAACAGATCGATGATGAATTCAATGCACAAAAAAAGTGGATTTTTTGTGATGTAATATCTATTAAAATAATTATTGATAAAATGAAATAACCTCTCATATTATATATAATTAAACTTGGAATAATAATCAAACATAGTTAAAAAATATAACATGACAGTTATTTGAATAATATTTAATCGAAAAAGAAAATTATTGACAATCCAAGTTAGGACGTTTCACCAAAACTTTGAAGGAGTACAACATCAAAGATGCCTTGGAAATTAGCCCCTAGCCGCCCGATTTCAAAAGCTGGTAGTGAATAAGCGGAACCAATTAAGCAAAAAGGCTTTGTATAAACATGTCTAGAGAGTGTTGTGGGCAGGATGCAAGATATGGTTGTTGAGAGTCCCCAAGTCTTGGAATTACAGAACCAAGGACATTAAAGGACATTTAGGAAAGAAGTCAGTTAGTTAGACGTGAGTCGGGTCTTAACCGGGTAAAATTAATAGTTCGGGCCAGAGTGTGCTTTAGGCCTGATTAGAGTTCAGTATCAAGTATATATGGTGTGATCGTGTGCAAATGTGTTTGGGTTGTTATTTTCTTAAATCAATGGAATTCTTTCCTTTCTTGCTCTTCAATCTTCATCTCCGATTGTTTCGTTAGGGTGGGTTTTATCCTTACGCGATCGCAGGAGAAGTTGAAGTTTGTTAACATGGGATAAGAAGCCGGGACCTTCCATCTCTCCTTCTGAAACTCAACTCCCAATAGATCCTAGTACCAGAATATTAGACATAGAAGCTTCCTAATTAAGAGCTCAACCATGAATACATTATTTAGGACTCCAATTGTTTGATTACCTATCCGTTTGGTTCGCATGTAAAAGACGTAAAATACATAAAAAATTTTTAATTATATTTTGTAAAGAGTTAGTTATGATGTAAATATAAGACATAAAATTATTCACACAAAATATTCCATTTTTTGCTTAATCTTTTTTACGATACTGATAGAAATGACAATTTTTAGGGGGTTTACTTGGCGTGATTGTTTTATTTGCATCTTATCCTAAACTACTCTTAAAATAGATAATTTTTTAGGAGAAGATCAATATTTTTGCCGTAGGTATTTTTTATTCATTTCATAGGTATACTCTGTAAAACCCCAGCATCGGGTTAGAGTTTTACCTGCTTGTTGCCCTTCCCAGTTAGGGCCAGTCTCGAGTTAGTTTGAGTCGGCTCGAGCGAGACTAGCTTTTGGACCATGAGTATAGGCCCAGATGGTCATATGAGTATATTATGAAGACTAAGTATGTCTGATATACAGATGATAGTTTCAGTTATGCTACATCAGAGTATGAGTTATCAGTATATACACGAGGTATACTGATTTTTTTACTTGTATTAGCTCAGAGCTTTAGGCATATATCTAGGTTGTTGCAGTGTTTAGTATCCATTTGTACTTTTTAAGGGTATTTCTTTTACATGCATCTTAAAGATTTTGGACTACTACATTTCCCCTATAGGCCCAGTTTGATTTTTGAGTCTTAAATCTTTGTTCGATTCAGTTTAGGGTTTCAAGGCCCATTTAAAATTTTTGCCTCGACTTTCATCTATAGAGCTCCATTAGACTTTAAGTCAGTTTCGACTTTTGACGATGTCGACCTGACCTTTCCATATATATATATATATATGTATATACACACATATATATATTCTGCGGACCCCACTATGCCCATGAGTTGTCAGACATTCAAATCGTGCCATGTGGCAAGATCTGGATGGTCCATGTCAACCCTAGCACTTACGTCTCTTATTTTCAGAGTTTTTCCCATTTTCTTGGATGAATTTCACTATTGCCACCACCGCCACTTCGGCTCGCCACCGGCAAGACTCCGGACACCGGACCAGCACCACCGTGACCATCTTGAGACGGACTATCGACCCCGGCCCTGCCCTGTCACAAGCAGTGCCGGCAAGTCCGTTTTCTTTGACGGTTTCCACTGCTATCGCAGTCTTTCAGAGGTTTTTGACACCGGTGAGCCTCCTCTCATGAGGCTGACCACCCAGATAGCATTCCCTCTTCGATGCCGAACTTTTGAGACCACCTATGATCCTTGTTGTGGCCGTGACTGTCACCAGCGTTGTTGCCATACTCGACGGCAATTCTGTCTATTTTCGGCTGTTTCTGGCCAACCGGCGGCCAGACTCCGTCAATCACTACCGCCATCATCTCTGCCTCAACATCCTCTGTCGATCGCGACTGGTGACAACACCCAGTGTGGTGCAGTTGGCCATTTTTGGCTACGGGCAGCGCCGGCCCATTTGCCATGTCCACGTCCGACCAGCCATGACCGTGCTCGCCCTTGTCCGTGACCATGTTCACATGTCTGCATCCACCTAGTTAACCCAGCCCACCATTTTAGTTAACTTGGACTCAGTTAACTCGTCCCAACTCGGTTTGGTTCAGCTCAGTTATCCCAGTTCAGCCCAATTGACTTGATAACCTATTTCAACCCATTTTTCTCTTGTTTTTGGTAATTCGAGACTCTCTATATTAGTTTGGATACATATTCACATTATTTAGCATATCTTAATGTTACGAGTGTTTCTATTTATTATTTATTTATTAATTATTATTTATTTCTTGTTGTTTATACATATGACGAGTATGATGCATACTCATATGATTATTTATTATTGTTGATGAAGTCTTTACTTATTAATATTATTTCTTATTCATGTTTATCCTAATTAATTAATTGTTATTTATTTGCTCGCACACATGTTATTTATTCGTGTTTAGGTGTATGTTCATATATTAATAATTATATTGTTTTTATTCATGACTAATTGTTATTTACTATTTATTTATTTACTTATTTACTAATGTATTTATATTTATATATTTACTGACTCATGTATGTATTGATATTTACCTGGGTTTAGTCGTATATTTTGTTAGTGTTATTTATATTATTATTGTTATTTATTATTTATTACTTTTACTTTTATTGATGTTACTTGTTCACTATTATTTTAGTATTGTTCTTTTATTTATATGACTTATTTTATTCATTTATTTGTTGCTTGCATGTGCCTCGTTTTGCATGCCAATGTTTAGTTATAGATTTGTTTAGCATTGACACGTGTTGTGATATTGTTGTTGATGTGAGCACACACCACGACCATATATCATATGGAGTTGTCAGTCATTTGCTTAGCATTGGGTTCTGATGTATGTTCCGGAGTCCGAGCTCACCGTATATGTACCAGTACATTTGGAGCTTGGACAACATGTCTGTTAGGACTCTTTTCAGATTTATCGCTTATTCTATTATGGATTCGATTTCTAGATCATAGGACGTGTTAAGTGGTTGTTTTGTCGGATCTCACTTAATACGAGCCATCTAGATGTATTTTTACATCCATGATTAATAACTTTCGACGATGAGATCCCTCAAGTTGTTTTTGAACTTAGCTCCACTTCACGTTGCCTTCGGGCATATTTATATGATTCCCTACCCAGCCTTATATATAGTTTTTCATCAAGTTTTCAGTGAGCCGAGAGTTGGTGAATCTGACCTCGCGTATACCGTGAGCGTGCGCATATGCAGGTCGAAGCGAGATCTGGATTAGTGAGAGAGTTGTTCCATTCCTGAAGGATCCTGATATCTCTACGTTGTGAGCTTTCTCACAATCGGAGAGGCATGGAGTAGACGGGTATTATTGTGTACAGCGCATGTCTAGATTTGTGGTATCAAAGGGTACTGAAGACGACTGCTTGAGAATACTCGGTTATTGTGCTCTTGGCCAAGAGTTATATGGAGGTTTGGAGAGAGCTTAGGTTATGTGTTTTTTCTTAAAGTACGACCAGTGATTGCCGAAAGAGGCATTTGCTGAGAGTGATATAACACCAATTTAGTTTGGGATGCTATCGAGTCTGCAATTTGATGGCTCCTCAATAAATGCACTTTGAGTGTTCACATGAAGAGTATATACGATTTTTCTTTCCTTATGGAAATCAGTTTTCACTTGCCAGTTTGTATTAGTTAGTTTCCGAACTAGTGATATTCGTTACTGACGTTTTTCATATTATATATGCAGGTCTTGTGCTCCTGTGTTAGGTCGGTTTTGGTGGAATGACAAATAAATGCTACACACTTGTATTCAGCATGTTGTTATTTTATTTCGTACTCCTATCAGTTGTTGATACATTTTTATATATGTTTAGTAATGTCTTCTATTCTCGGATGCCAAGAAAGTTGTTTTGATTTGTTTTATCGTTCGAGTCTAACAGATTAATTGATTAAGATATGACTCGACTCGATTGTAATATTTCTGATTTGGTTTTTAGGTGATTCAAAATCAGCGTGTTAGGCAGCCTTCAATTCTGATCAAAGCATGAATTCACACAAGAAAAGAAAAAAAAACCTTTTAGGGCTTAAGAAGTCAGCCATCAAAATTGATTTGAAAAAAAGATTCCCATCAACATAAATAACAAATAAAAAATAGAAAAATAATTAAGTATGTGATTTTAATCAAAAAGTCGGGGTCAATTGTGATGCCGAGTAGGGATAGGGTGGGCCAATTGTGAGTTGCAAATGATGGTGCATCAACACATACAAAAGGATGTATGTAATTGGTGGCTACGTGCAAGACTATAAATTTTGGAGAGTCAAGAATGGTGGCGCTATTGTCACATTCTATATGCAGATGTAGGGGTGAGCATTTGGCGAATTTTATTTAGCGGCTAAATTTTGTAACCAAACTCGAATTAAAATACTTTTAAAAAAATAAATCAAAATATTTCGGTTAATTCGGTTTAGTTACTGAATAATTAAATTATATCATAATTTATATATATATAACCTTTTTTAATTATTTAATAAAAATTATATCATTATTTTAGTAAACATAACAATATAATAAGTAATTTTAAATGTATATATCTGATTAAATAAATAAAATTTGATTTATAAATATTATAATTTCATGGTAATTAACATAAAATATAAAATTTTTAATATACTTTTTTAAATTTCGGTTATTTTGGTCCAATTCGGTGTCAAACTGAATATCAATATACCAATTGGTTTTTTACATACCATCACAACTTAGCCAATTGCCAATTCAGATTTGGTTCGATTTGATTTTCGATTTGCACAAAATTATGCTCACCCCTAAACTTAGTGTGGAACTGGCCTTTTGTCATAAAATTTTGGTTTTTATCACGGGATAGTGACAATTCTAAATGTTGTGGAAGTATTTATCACAGGATCTGACCGTGACAAAATCCCCGAGAAAATTTTGTGTTTGTTACGGGATTTTAGGCATTTGTAATGGGACCCATTTTCTCACTAATAACATCCTAGAAAGTAAAATCTAGAATATGAGCACAAAATAACAGAGAAAACAGTTTCAACTTTTGAAAGGGTTCATATTTATCCATACAATAATATCATATATTATATACTCTCTATGACCCATATATGATTGGCTTATAATGGCAGCAGCCACCATCCAAATATTATGGAAGAATCATATTTAAATTGATATTATAACATGTACATGATAAGTTAGCAGATGATACATATAAGCTAGTAAAATGAATATTGAAGTTTGTAAAACAAAAAATAATAATAATCAAAGGCCTTATATATAATATAAAGAATCTGTCATCCAAGCTCCAACCACTGCCCTCATTTGTAAGTTGGAAAATGGATGGATGCTTTTTCAGCTGCCTGTTGCTGTTACACTGCTTACTTTACACAAATGCCATAGATGGTCTTGTGGGTCATTTCATCTTTACATTAAATGACCATTTGAGATCAAACTAAAGCAAACCAAAATACTTTCAGGTTGTTCAAAGGGGACATGATTCTCTTCTCTCTCTCAGCTACTGCTTACACCTATCTACAAGTCATTTACTTCATCCGAAACAACTTCTTGGCCTCGGGAAGATAACACAGTGAGTTACAGAGGCCTAGTTTTTCTTTCTTCAAGGAGCTGGTCTTTTTAACCTCATCCAACATGTGGACTATAGATGAGAACAAAAGAAAATAAATTGACTTGAGCATGTGGAGTGTTGATTTATACTACAAGGCTAAGTCAATCTTCATGGTGTCTGGACTTTTCTTTACTAAAGTTGCTTGCTGGACTTTCTTTACTTTAGTTGCTTGCTGGACCCTTTCTATTTAAATGAGACATCTCAAATTCATCTCTCTGTGTCATTCCATTTTGCAAAGGACACCCCCCACCCTACCCATATCAGAAGAGGTCCAACAGAAATTGCAAGGAGCAAAGATATGGTGAGATTTATTCTTTCTTTATGCATTTCCCTATCAACGATCATGCGCTCACTTCTGATACTTTTAGTAGTTCACTTTTCATGTATTCATGAGTTGCCTGCAAAGAGCTAATTCATGCCCATGTTTTAATGGCACAGGAAGGAGGTCATGATTCAATGACATGGGCAGGTTATGTAGATTGGAAGGGCAGAGCAGCTCTCAAAGGCAGACATGGAGGCATGCTTGCAGCTTTTTTTGTTCTTGGTACTTCTTCCAACAATCTTCCTGATCAAAACATGTGATTCATCCTAAAATCAACACCACTTTTCTCTTTGGGGCTTCTTTTATTATCTGTGAATTAAAGAGATCAAAAATCAAAACAGACCTCTTCAATTTTTTTCTAGTTGTTGACATCTTTTTCATTTTCTTCTTTATTTGATTATATGATCATGTCTTGTCACAGGAGTTGATATATTGGAGAACTTGGCATTTCTTTCTAATGCATGCAATCTGGTCCTCTACATGTCAAACTCCATGCACTTTTCGCCTGCCAAATCGGCCACTTCGGTCACAAACTTCATGGGCACATCTTTCCTTCTAGCCCTCCTTGGAGGCTTCCTCTCTGATGCATTTTTCACCACTTACCACGTGTACCTGATCAGTGCAGCAATTGAGTTCCTGGTAAGTTGGTCATCACATGTCATCAAATTAAACTTGGCTTTCTTGCTTCCTAACTTTTGAGATTTTTTAATTATAAAGTTATTGTTGGGGAGAGTCATTGAATGGTTTAGATGATCCAAAATTTTGTGGGTCCAATAGCTCCTATAATCACACATGTGTCTCCACCTGTTGTTTTATCACCACAGTGACACAGTCCCACCACACCACACTACATTCCAAGGTCATATATGCAGGGATGGTGATAGTTCAAGAGCAGGGAAGGGACCATCACATTTGTAATCCATGTAACTAACAGGATCCCACCAGATTTCACCCTTCTGCAATAGAATCCAGGTCTTCCAAGTTGCGTCAACATATAGAATGTGACAATAGCGCCACCATTCTTGACTCTCCAAAATTTATAGTCTTGCACATAGCCACCAATTACATCATTTTGTCTGTGCTGATGCACCATCATTTGCAACTCACAATTGGCCCAGCCTAATCCTACTCGGCATCACTTCTTGTCTTCGAAACTCTTAGTTAATCTAGGATCGATTAGTGATTAATAGATCTTTATTTTGGTTAAGTATTTTATAAAAAAATAATTCAGGTCTACCCGGTTAGACCTAATCCGAGTCATTAGAGTTAAAATATACTTTACATGTGTATGGTCTTATTGGGTTGAGTACATGTGGCAATAAAAAGAGCACGTCCACGTGTGTTCACGAATCGCCCAACGGTCTCGTTCACGTTGATGCAGTATGGCTAGAACTGGAAGGAACTTTGAAATAAGTCAACTCCAAACCTACTTGTTGCATCATTTTGCTTGTCACCTTTCACTCTACACATCAGCTTGAAGGGGGTTGCACCTGGAATAACATGTTGAAATTCGAGCCAGTATGTGAGATGTGTGCAAGGCATAAGACAACAACCGTTTCTAGTATTGGATACTCTTAGCTCAAGTAGTTTATGTAGTGTTATGATCCAGCCAACTTCTTGGCTTTATGTGGAATGGTTTGAATGTTAGGGATGCTTCTTTGTCTTATCCATAACTGACTGCCAAAGTTTATTTTATCTCAGCCACATGTAACCTCAAAAGAAGGTTAACTTATTCATGCATCCAAGTCACTGGGTTAGGTCCCAATCTGGTCGGATTTGGTTCAAATTTTACCTATTTGAAAAAAGGCAAAGATACTTGCACCTAAATTTTGTTTGCTTGAATTCATTAAAAAATATTAAAACCCAATTTGGGTTGTGTTGTTGTGGCTCAAATTCTACCATAATACTTAATCATACCAACATAAAAGAAAAAGATGAAATTAATAACATTAGGGGATGAACTAGATCATTTAGTAAAGTACTCACCTTAAGTAAGCTGAAGTGCTCAACACCACATTCATGACCTTGTTTTTTTCTTGTTATCTTACCAGCTTTAATGGTGTTTTTATTACAGGGACTAATAGCATTAACAGTGCAAGCTCATTTGCCATCTCTAAAACCTCCACCATGCAGCTCAAAAAACGATAAAATCCCATGCAAGACAGTCACTGGCGGGGAAGCACTCATGTTATTTGCAGGGCTTTATGTTGTTGCACTTGGAGTGGGAGGCATAAAAGGCTCTCTACCTTCTCATGGTGCAGAGCAGTTTGATGGGAACACTGTGCAAGGCAGGAAGCAGGTGTCCACATTCTTCAACTACTTTGTCTTCTGTCTATCTTGCGGAGCCTTGATTGCAGTTACTATTGTTGTCTGGGTGGAGGACAACAAGGGCTGGGAGTGGGGGTTTGGCATCTCCACTGCTGCAATCTTACTATCAATCCCATTGTTTCTTGCTGGCTCCACATTTTACAGGAATAAAGTTCCCAGTGGGAGTCCACTGACTACCATGGCCAAAGTAAAAGAACATCTCCATCATCAAACCTCTATTCTAGGATTTATGATATTATTTATTATCACCCATCTAGAAAAATTATAAGATATTTACATTTGGAAATTATTGACAATGAAAACCGTTACAGGTCTTGGTTGCATCAATCTACAACAGGGGACTTGCCGGCCATGGTCAGCGCACAGCTAGTGTGGGCATGGCAGCAAGCCCCTCCAACACAGAAAAAGCCCTGCCTGATGAAGTTCAGAAGCCTCCAGTCAAGCCACAAGTGCAGGAACCCAGCAAAGATCTCAACTTCCTGAACAGGGCACTTGCAACTAGCCCTTCTACTTCCACACATAGACTCAGCTGCACAGTTGAAGAAGTAGAGAATGTGAAAGTTGTGATCAAGATTCTTCCAATTTTCGCTTGCACCATAATGCTTAACTGCTGCCTGGCCCAGCTTTCCACCTTTTCTGTTCAACAAGCAGCCACCATGAACACAAAGATTGGCTCTCTCAAAGTCCCACCAGCCTCTCTACCTGTCTTCCCTGTTGTCTTCATCATCATCCTGGCTCCAATCTATGACCACATTATAATACCCTTTGCAAGAAAATTGACAAAAACAGAGATGGGTGTATCACATCTACAGAGAATTGGGATAGGGTTGGTCCTCTCGATAGTGGCCATGGCAATTGCAGCTCTGGTGGAGATCAAAAGAAAAAGGGTGGCAACAAACTCAGGGTTATTAAATTCACAGGAGCCTTTGCCACTTTCCTTTTTCTGGATAGCTTTGCAATATCTGTTCTTGGGTTCTGCAGACCTCTTCACTTTGGCTGGATTGATGGAGTTCTTCTTCACTGAAGCTCCTTATAGCATGAGATCATTAGCGACCTCTCTTTCCTGGGCATCACTGGCTATGGGTTACTATCTAAGCTCAGTGCTGGTATCTGTAGTGAACAAAGCCACTGGCAATCCTCCTTGGCTCTCTGGTAGTCACTTGAACAAATATCACCTTGAGAGGTTTTACTGGCTAATGTGTGCGCTGAGTGTAGTAAATTTCCTCCACTACCTCCTGTGGGCAAGATGGTACAAGTACAGAACCGTTAAGCAAGTGGGCTAGGTTGGTTTCCGAGGGATGCCCATTGGTTTCACATTCCCGTTTCCATATCAAACAGGCCAACAGCTCCGAAATTGTTGTTTAAATCAAACAGATTCAAGAAGCCTTGGGAAACTTGAGTTTTCTGTTCAACAGAGTAGGGAATGAAGATCACCCAATGCTGTATAGCCAAAGTGGGAAGAATGTAGCGACAGTAATAGTGTAATAGTTTTAAGTTTCAGGTCAATGAAATGAGGAGTTTCCCCTAATATTTGAGTAAAATACTATCTGAAATCAACGAAATACAAAAAATAGATTTTATGTTTGAGGCATACGCTATTACATCTGACAATTTAACAAAACCACGACGAGGAAATTAATCAGATAAAAGCACAAGCATATCATAAAAGGCTTTGTTTCAGTAGCTCACAGGAAAAACTAAATCCTTCTATATCAGTCCCTAATGTCCTTGGCTACTAGGTTTCAGTTATTGCCTAATCACTTAAAAAGGTAAAAACAATAGCAGAAGTGGAGAAAAGTTTTCAAGCATATTGATCGAAATTGACAGTAGATCTATAAAGAAAATGACAAAGTAGCATATAAAAATAAGAAAGCTAATTATTTCTAGATAAAAAACTGTAATGGAATTGTCAGCCCTTAGGCCTGTATAAAGAGTCGTACACAAAATCTGACAACAACAAAGCCAATGGGGCTAAATTGCCATCAGTTGTGAAGCAAGGATATACAACTTCAAACGAAGACATAATGATCATAACTCATCAATCGTTGATGTATATTAATAGGATTACAAATATCAACACAAAAAATTTATACCTCAATTATAAATGAGAAAGGTGATTCCGCTCAACTGATTTTCTACCTTTTATGATTGTAAGATATGCCAGTGTGGCAAACATTAGCCACCTTCTATCATGTAAATAGAAAATTTTTTTGGTTAAACAAATTATAGCATAATTTAGGCCCGTCGAATGAAAATCACAGCTTCAAATGAATATCCAATAAAATGAATATCACAGCTTCAGAAATTTTAGACCTTCACGGGAAAGGAACAGGAACACCTTGCAGCTTGTTCACAACAGCCATAGCCAAATCCCGTGAACCCATTCCTATTGGTGTCTGGTCGTCAGGTCTTTCCCAAAATGGCCTCACCATCACCAACCAGTTGCCAATAACCATTTCTTAAAGATTCGGCCTGTTCATCTGTGCAGTTTTGTAGAAGCGCTTTCACGCGGAAGTTTATCCCCAGACAACCCAAAAATTGGGACTGAATGATAGGCACATTATCTGCAAAAGTACGAACTAATCATAGCTTTGAACACAAAATCTGGCACTCTATCTTTCACAAATTTATTCTTTCGAATAGACTGCACAAGAATAAAAGCTTTAAAGAAAAAATGAGATAAGTAATCAATAAATTCTTGTTCATTAACAGATACCAGTGAAATAACCTCCCAACTTCAGAATCGATAGTACCTATAAGCAAACCTGTGCATATTCCCCCTTTATTTGTAAATACAATTAAATTTTTACATGAAGTACATTCATCTTCAAAGTCAAAATACAGTTTTGGACATTGTCAACTACTGACTGCCATCCTCTAGGTCATGTAAAGATTTATTCAAAAAATAGAAGAATTTGATATATTTTTACAGAAAAAAAAACAGCATTTAGCCTGCAAAGAATCCGAAATTATCCCATCTGTACCATAGTCAATTATAAGGGCCCCACGACCATCTGCACTTATTCGTTTGGCAATTGCTCAAGTTAAATCCAGTGCTCCAGGGCAAACTTCAATGTGGTTCAGCTTGTCTAATTCTTCTGTACCCACTTACAACATTTCTTCAAATACAGAAGAGCAGCCGGAGTGGGCTGTGGGGGCAAAACAAAACGAAATCTGTGAAGAACAGGAACAACACTTAACTGATATTTAATCATAATCTGAATTGAGCAAATAAATGACTTCTAACATTGATTGCAAGATTTAAGGAAATAGAAAGCACAATCTGGTAACTAGAGTTCAACAGATAAAAAAGTTAAAAGGTGCCAAGGCAGAAAAGTGACATTGAACAACATTATGGTAATTTTAAAATAGTCAAACACTCCAAAATTCAAACATACGCCAAAAAAACACAGCATTAAGTTCTCAAGAAAAGAAACCTAATCATCTGCATTGTGCATCATCTAACTAATGACTAAAAACGCATGAGTGACTAGCATTTATTCTAAACTTCTTGCTAAACAGTAAAAGAGACATACCTAAAACTGATGAATGGGTAGTACATCGTAAAACTCGTGCGCAATTATTATAGTTGGCACTGAAAGAAATTGAAACAGAAAAATTTAATTAACAAAGATAAGACAGGTAGACAAACATGTAGCAGAAAAATTAGTCATGAATGAGCCTGACATTGAATACCACTATTTGATGATTATGAACAGAATATTCTCTGCAAGTCAACTAAATTATGAAGCCAGACAAAAGAACGAAGTGAGAGAAAGCATACAACTTCGTAACAGATAAAAAGAACCTTTGGTTACAAGAATAAAGTCAAGAATCAGTATCTGCAATTGTCCACCACTTAAGAAAACAACCAAGAGGAATATTGGCAAAAGGAATACAATTTATACTACACATGTGTACAATAATTTCATAATGGTCATTAAATTCAACAATTAACATCAAAGGCCAGAAAAGTTTCATACATCCATTGTAGCTTCCTTAATGCAGGACTACAGTCTACTAACTGCACTAGCAAAGATTTTGAAAATTTTTGAAATTTTAATGTACCATGAAAGAGAATAAAAATGGTAAATATCTTAAGAGTTGGCTAAATTAGGGGATTTGACTGAAAAATCCTCAAGAAAAAAAGTTGACTGCATAAACGCAGAAGATCAGCCATCAAAGTTCCCCAACCAGGACCTAATTCCACAAGATTCACTTTTTCCGGCTGCCCCATTTGTTCCCAAAGGCATGTGCTCAAGACACCTATCATCTAAGATCATACAATTAATGAGAGCAAAAGCTAAACCAAACGCACAAACAAAAAACTAATTATCAAACGTTTTAAGCATTTGAGCTTAACAAGTGAAAAAGAAAAGCAAGAACACCATGAGGTCAGAAGTGACTATCAGTGGTCACGGTGAATAATTATATTACACTAGCATTAGAATGCGCTAGTGTGAAAACACATGTTTCTTGAAATAATGTAAACATATACAACCAGATGTACTCAAAGATCGCTGGCAGAATGAAACTTCTCTTACATTTGGCTGACATTATTAGCCTTCACTCAAAAATATGAGAACTTTTCTAACCTGTTCAAACTGTTTAGCATTTTCTGACCATTCCTTTTAAAACTCATGCAAGGATGTTAAATATACACGCATCCAATAAGCAAAAGCATTGCTTTAAACTTTGTTCAATAGTTTGAAAAAACATACTTGACAGAAAGAGAGGAACTACTCAGAAAGATGCGCGATAAGTGATAACACAGTCAAATAGACAGGATGTTAAACTCAATTATCTAAAAATACCTCTCCAAACATTTGGCTAACTTCAGGAGAAGTAATAAAATCACCCTTTTCTCCAAAGACATCCTCATTAATGTAAAACCCAGATTTAGGATTCGTCAAAACTCTGCCATAAACTCAGCTACTGAAATTGGACCTCCACGAAACTGAAAGCCATACAATAAACCAAAACTGCGTAAATTTTAATTAAGAAAGAAATTTGTTCATTTCCAGATACGTCATAAAAATAATGTATAAATAGTCATCGGCAAGGATGACATGTACCTAGCGAATAGATAACCAATGCTTTGTACAAAAGACACAAGCTAAAATAGACAGTGCAAAATGCAAGTAACGAACTTTACGAATCACTATAACGTAAAATGGATATGAGCACATGGATAGTGTGAGTTAAGTTACAAAGTGTCAGATGATTCCAAAATTGGAGGATACCCTGCGCTCTAGACATCAAATAAGCATGTCAAAAAGTCCAAGAATAAAACTTTGCAGCTAGGTTATGCATATCAGGCATCAAGCTGCAATGCTGCTTCACCTCGACAAGCTCGTCTATTCAGCCACCAACCAGTTAACAATAAGAAAGAGCTCAAAAAGCGCCCACAATTCTCAAACCGCGCATCCATAAACTGATCAAAACAATAACTCTTCCGTTCACCCAACCTTGATGATCCCTTTCAGATGCCGAACCAGGTCCAATTCCTCCGAATGCTCCTGCGAATGCTCAACAATTTAAACCAGCCAAACAAAAAAGATCCAATTTTTCATCACTTCACACCAAGATTTATATTAAAAAAATCATTAATAAGAAATATTGGAAACCAGTTTCGTACTAGCTTGGATGTACAAGCCGGAGCGGTCGACGGAAATGCGCGCCGCCGCCGAGGGAGCTTCGGGCTCGTCGCCGGCGGGAGGCGGGTCAGCGGTCGAGGAGGACGTGGAGAAGAGGCGGCAGGGGAGCATGGCAAAGCCGCCACCGCTGCGGCGGAGGAGAAGCGGCGATAGACGGCGTCCGATCGCCGGCAGAATAGCAATTGGGTCGGTGTTTGCAGGGTTTAAGCGCCCACTAATATGTCGGACTCGACCAGATTGTGACCGAGTCCGAAAAAAAACCTAGCCGGGCGAAATTAATAAACTAACTATACATAAATAATGAGAAAAAAATAGTATCATGTAAGCCTTTGAATTATAAAAATGGTTAGATAATTAGGGTAATTTTATCCGAGTCATAAAAATATATAGCTATTTGATCTAAATAGATGGCTAGATTTTTATGTTGTTGATATTATTATATCGATTGTTACTAATATAATACTTCTCTACATCAATTATATTAAAAAGAAAAGAGAAAACTCAATGCCCTTTACTTATTCTAAATAAGATAACACCCTTGTGACTTGTTTTGTGAAAAAAATGGCATTCTTTTAATATATTATTATCAAATAATTATAAATATGACTTGCTATGTGAAAAAAATGCATTTATTTTTAATTGTGGAGAAGCTATGGGAGGGAAAGTGTGATTGTTCAAATGAGATATTTTTCATTCCTAAAAAATATATTCATTTTTTATAGCACAAAATGATTAGAATCATAGCAAACATGAAAATCCTATGAATTTTTACTTATTAAATAATTACAGTTTCCCCACAAACTTTTCATTTTCTTATTTTGAATGAAAAAATGATCTCAATCCAATTTCATTACCTTATTTTCTCTATAATTAAAAATCAAATTATTTTTTTATGAAGCAATCATTTTTTTCCCCCGCAAAAGCTAATTAGTATGGTTATTTGAATGTGATTTTTCTTTTTGTAATCATATATGCATTTTTTTAGAGTACCAAAAGGTTTAAAAATATAACATGCATGAAACACCCGGTGAAATATTAGATTATGTACGAATTAATATGGTCGTGGGTGCTAATTTTTATCCAGATCCGAATGAAATCGACCATTTTTTGAGCTATATCCAATTGGAAGGCATGAAATTAAAATTCACTCGGCAATTATCTTCTTCTTCTTTTTTCAATCAACAATTACTTTTTAATATCATATAAATATTAAAACACTTAATCTAAAGATTTCAGTTGCATTTGAAATCCTATGTAGTAACTATTATAAAGCTCACTTAAACATTGTATTAGTGTGTAAAAAGGATTTTGTGGACTGGTAAAATGTCAAAAATTAGATTAATGTTTTTATACTAATTAAACGAAGAAAATTATAAGTTGAACAATTTAAATTTTGTTAAAAAGCTTTTCACCGCAAATCGGTAGCAATGCCTAAAGTCTTATGGAAGGCTCAACTTACAATGAAATGAAACAACTTTTACATTGAATCAGAATTTAATTGCTAATGTATAGTTAAATAGCAATTACAAATTTAAACAAAAATCTGTTCTATTTTACAAAGTGAGGGTAAATATATAAAATAAGCCCAAAAAGTCGAACTTCAATGCTAAAAATTAGAATCCAATGAGTTGAACATCCAAAATGGCAGTCTTTTTCGCCATATATAAAAATGAAAATAGAAAATATGAAACCCATCTCAAAATTCAAAAATAAATATATAAATAAAAAGAAGATCTGAAGTTTGAAGACAATGCTAGAACACGAAATTACTAATGAGATGGAAGACTCTTCAGAGTTGGAACCTTCACTGGCCACACAGGCAGCTCAATGGGAAAGGCCATGAACATATGAGATGGTCTGGCAATGATATTCTACAATCCTCGACCACCACTTCCAAATTTGCTTTCTGAATATCATATCTGACAATCATCCCTGAAACCCTTAAAAGAACAAGCTTTGGATTGTGATGGTGCAATGCCAATGGATGAAAATTCATAGAAAATGTACCAAAGCTAGCACCCAACATATCCTTGTAAAGCTCTTTGAGCCTGGTATATATGCTTGGATCTCGTTGCACCAACATAGATAGACTAATTCTGTGTCTTACTGTCCCCATTGCATTGTTGCAAGTTGCAACAATAAGTGCCCACATCTCAAGCACATCTTTTGTGATCACTACATAATAAAGATAGCCACCTGATGCCCATAAGCAAAAATTCTTGAATGCCGCCGGCATAATACCCACCGCCGGCAAGACATAGTGGTTGAAGCGCTCCTTTCACTAGATCGATTTTCTGAAGACAGTGGGGCACCGGCGAGGAGGGGTGAAGGCGGGGCGAGGGAGGGAGAGAGTGGTCACCTTCCATTCCCGAGTTTGTGAAGAGAATGTTTCAATTTCAATGACTGAGGAAAGGGATTTCCATGATAAAATCCTAATGACCATGAATTGGCCTTGTTGTGGTAGGAATAAGAGCTTTGCTGTGGCATTGAAGAGCCTCTTGGGGGGTCAGGAAGGGCAATGTAATGCTTGGTGATGGGATTGCATACATAGTAGTGACTTGGGCATGTTTTGTTATCACAACAAAGAAGCAGGCCATTGTGGGAATCAATAAGAATGATTGATTGTTCCCCTAATTTCGTGGCTCTAATCAGATTTTCATACATGGCATTAGAATTGGCCCCAAGTGCGTCATCTTCATCTGGGATGAAATGTAACTTCACTGCCTCAGAAGGAGAACACAGCAGCTCTGACATGTGTAGCTGGTGGATAAAACCAGTGAGCTTGTTTGGTCCCTTTGATCTTCTCATGTAGGCCATTTCAAAAGCTGGGTGGTTGATGAATGAATTCCATTTCTTGGAGACACATTTGAACCTGAATAGGGACTTCACAGGCAGCCTGCAGAGGACCTCCATGGCTATGTCCTCCCCCATGGCAAAGATCTTGTCATCAAGGAAAGAAGAAGAATATTTGTAGCTATTCATACCCATATTGGTCTCTTCTAAATTTTGCCTGCTAAAGATGATATCCAACATGGTGACCATTTGCATATAAGAAGGAAATGTTGTGGTAGGCTTAATTATTGTTCCAGCAAATGCTGGATTGGCTTCCACATTAAGGAGAGAACTGGCATTGGTTTATCCACTTTCTTGTGTTTGATAATTGGTCAGCAAGTGTATATACATACATAATTTATATATATATATATATATGAGCTTGCCGGACATCAATGGTTGGTTAGCCGATGCTCCCAATGAATCAGTTATTACTTACATGTTTCTGATTTTAGCTGCATTGTTTATCTGTTTCATGAATAATATAGTTGTTAGACCTGGTGATGCCAATAGACCGGGCTTGGTACAAGTTTTGGAGGATGTAAAACTGACCTGATATTAAAGACCCAAACCCCAATATGCACATATTTTCCCTTAATTTAGACTTGAACCTGACCTGGATTTTGTTTAACATAATTGGACCTAAAATGACCACCCCAAACCGATAATAAAAATATTATGTACATGTACTTTAGAACATAATTTTGAATATTTTATGTCAATTATTTTTATTTATATTAAAAATATAATATATTTTAAAAGAATATATATATATATATATATATATATATATATAGATATATAGGGCAGCGCTACTATGCGCTGCCCTATTTTGGGGGCACATATGCGTTGCCCTATGTGGATTGTTGGATCTAATCCAACGGTCCACAATCAGCCCCCACACCACCCCTCCGCCTCGGTCCCTGCCATCGCAGGCCGCCCCCGGCCCCTGCCCGCCGGCTGCCCTATGCCCCTGTCCCGCCGGCCCTCCCTGCCCCTGCCCCGCAGGCCATCCCTGTAACACCCCAAATCCGGTTCACGCTCGTGAACCGAACCGGCATGTTACAGGCCCCGGTTAGGTCGGCTAACCCGAACCTAACTCATGTGGATCCAATCTCGGCGTCTTAAGATGAAGATACGATCCATCATGAATGAATAAATACGCAAAATCCTAACATGGTACTACATGAATGACAAGCAATTCAAAATACACACCAATACAGTTACGATCAAAATTCTGAAATAAAACAGACAGGGTCTCCCCTAAAAGTGCAATTAGGGTCCACCCTGTCAAAATAATATATACAGGTATATAAGCATATATCAACAATTTCATTAACACACAATCTGATATACTATAAGCTCATTCTGGAACTTGGGTCCTAACCCATCATACTTTTGCTGCGCTACTGTGATCATTTCATTTCGTATCATTATCATGCCTCAAACATTTAATCATAGCATGTTTATTAAATAACATCATAAACAAAACATGAAACATTCAATCACCCAATGTGTGTGTGCAGAAGACCTTATTGCTCCTCCGTCCCGGCCGGCACATCCATCTCGTGCTTATCACCTACATATATATAAGAAAAACGTCAGTAACAAGCGTTACTGGTCCGAAAAGAAAATAACTATAACAAACTGGCTATGAGAGCAAACTCTCATATGAAAGAAAACAACATATACTCCACGTGAACACTCTGAAGGGCACTACTGAGGAGCCACTGGGCTGCAGACCCGGTAGCATCCCGAACTTACTGCTCTGCTGCTGGTACTGTGCTACTCTCAGCACTTCTTTTTCAGTACTTCTCGTGAAACTTTATCCTAAGCCCTCTCCTTACCTCCATATTTCTCCTGGCCTTGAGCACGAAGGCCGAGTACTCTCAGGCAGTCGCCTTTAGTACCCTTTGAACCACAAGTCCGGACATGCGCTGTACTAAACAGTACCCGTAAACCTCCACGTTCTCCGGGTGTGAGGAACTCAAACGCGGAGTTGTCAGGATCCCTCGGGAATGGAACAGTCCGCTGGCACTAATCCAGAGCCCGCTTTGACTGTCACGGCATCCTCTGCATGGTACGTGCAGTCGATTTCTCCATCTCTCGTCTCACTGAAAACGCGAAAACTACATATATATAGGGCTGGGTAGGGATTTATATAATAGGCCCGAAGGCAACTTGTGGTGGATCTTGTTTTCGAAATCATCCTCGAGGGATCTCATCCTCGAGGGGTTATTAATCCGGAAAATGTTCGGTTAAATGGCCCGAGTTAAGTGGGATCCGATAAAACGCCACTTAACCCGTCCTGCAGACAATAAATCAAACATACAATAGAAAAGACGTAAAATCAGAGACGAGTCCTAAACGGACCTGGTAGAAGCTCCAACGTGTCATCGCGCCTAGGCGGCGAGCTCCTACTTCGTACCTACACATCAAAACTAAATACTAACGCCCGCTAACTAAATGATGCATCAAACACAATGAACATCAATCACAATTCAATCATCAACATCCAGCAACAGTTAAATAATCATAAATTTAAATAATTCTAACTCATCCTAGTCATACCAATTTTATTGTGTTTTTCAAAGTTACGTCCTGATCACTTATCATGCTGAGACTCCTACCTCATTAGATCGCTGAACCTTCATTCACACTTAATCTCATCATGTAACTTATCATTTCATCCCTAATTAGTCATTAATCACATCATGTAACTTATCACTATCAATCACATCAATAAATCAACCCTAGCATGCTGTGCTAACAATCATCAGACTTTAACTTATAAATTCGGAGGTAATTATACCTCATGTCGTCGGCAATCGGCGACGGCTAGGGTTCCGTCGCACGTCTCGAAGCTCAAATTCGGCGCTCATCGGCGTCCGAAGCTCGATCGGGCTCGACTGGGTGAGCCCCGCGGAAGATCCGGTGAATTCCAGTGAATTCCGGAAATTCCGGTGTTTTCCGGCAGCTGCTGGCGGTTTTCCGGCGGCTTCCGGTGGTTTTCCGGCGACAATCGCCGGCGGCGTCTACTGGTCGGAAAGGGGTCGTGTTGGGTACCCTCGGAACCGGCTCGGCGAGCCCGACTCATCTACGAGGTCGACGCGGCCAACGGAGGTGGCGGCTCGCCGGAAAATGGCTAAAACAGGGCCGGCGGCGATGGGTCGCTAGATCCGGCCGGCCAGGGCGGCGATGGCCTCCGCTCCGGTCGGGGAAGGCCGCTAGGGGGTCGAAGACGTCGAGGCGACTACTCGATCGAGGCGGCGACGGTCGCCGGCGGCGGAATCGGTGACACGACCGAAATGTGCCGCGACGCTAGGCGAGGCGATTCCGGCGTCGCGGCGGCCTGGCAGCGGCCGGGGCTGGTCGGGGTGGCACGGCGACGCCGTGGCGGGGCTAGGCAGGGTCGATCGGCGACCGGGCGGCAGCGGCAGCGGCGGCGGCGGCGACGCGCAGTGGCGGCGTCGGGGTTTGGTTTGGGGAAGAAAAGAAAGGCGCGGGGTGTGTGGTGGCAAGGTCGTAAATATTACTTGACTCGTCTCCGACTCGAGTCAAAAATAATATTTAAGTCGTAAAAAAATTCCAAAAAATTTGGGAAAAATCCCATAAAATCAAACAACACCAAAAATCATAATGATATGCTCTAGAACTATCAACCCACCCAAAATGCCCGTAACGCGTCCTAACGCGGTAAACGGCCTAAAACTAATTCTACGATCCACTATATATAAAAATAAAAAAAATCACTGGCATACTCTCATATATTCTGATAACTCATTCTGTTCTGCTGTGTTCATGACGTTATCATCATATACTTGGGTACGCATGACCCTCATAGCTCATACACGCGACCGGCGTCGGCTCGGTACACGTGTCCTGAAACTGACTCAACTCGAAAAATAACGGTCGACCCGACCGGTTCTGAATATAAAACCCTAACTCGAATCGTGGGTTTTACAACCCCTGCCCCGCCGTGCCGCTGCCCCTGTCGCCGCCCCGCCACCGCCCCTACCCCTGCGCCACCCTCGTCGGCCGCCCCAGCCCCTGCCCGGCAGACGCCGCCACTGCCCCGCCCCGCCCCTGCCCCCGCCCCCGTCGGCCTCCCTACACCCGCCCCGCCCCCGCCGGCCTCCTCTGCCCCTGCCAGCCGCTGCCCCACCACCCTCGCCGCAATGCGGCCTCCCCCTCCTAGCCTCGTCCAACGCTATGGCTCCCCCGCCCCTGCCCGGCCGCGTTCAGGTGTCTACTTGCAGGCCCCCGGCGAGGTCGCCGGCGGGAGGAGGGAAGAAACAGGGGAGAAACAAGGAGAAAATGGGGGGTGGTAATTTTGTAATAAAAACTTGACTCGATCTTAACTCGAGTCAATAGTATGAAATAAATTCTTTTTAAAAAATAAAATAATTTCATAATAAAAACTTGACTCGATCTCAACTCGAGTCAATAGTATGAAATAATTTTTTTAAAAAAATTTGTAATAAAAACTTGACTCAATCTCGACTTAAGTCAATAGTATGAAATAATTTTTTTTAAAAAAATAAAATAATTTTATAATAAAAACTTGATTCGATCTCGATTCGAGTCAATAGTATGAAATAATTTTATTTAAAAAATAAAGTAATTTTGTAATAAAAACTTTATTCAATCTCGAATCGAGGCAAAAGTATGAAATAATTTTTTTAAAAAAATTTCATAATAAAAATTTGACTCGTTCTTTGACTCGAGTCAATAGTACGAAATAATTTTTTAAAAAAATAAAATAATTTATTAAGAAAAACTTGATTTGATCTCAACTCGAGTTATAGTATGAAATAATTTTTTTTAAAAATAATTTCCTAATATTATATCAAGTCAAAGTTTTTATTAATAAAGTACTTTATTTTAAAAAAATTTATTTCATACTATTGACTCGAATCGAGATTGAATAAAATTTTTATTACAAAATTATTTTATTTTTTAAAAAAATTATTTCATATTATTGACTCGAATCAAGATCGAATCAAGTTTTTATTACCAAATTATTTTATTTTTTTAAAAAAATTATTTCATATTATTGACTTGAGTCGAGATCAAGTCAAGCTTTTATTACAATTTTTTTTTGAAAAATTTATTAACTCGAGTCGAGATCAAGTCAAGTTTTTATTATAATATTATTTTATTTTTTAAAAAGAATTTATTTCATACTATTGACTCGACTTGAGATCGAGTCAAATTTTTATTACGAAATTACCACCCCCCCTTTTCTCCATTGTTTCTCCCCTGTTTCTTCCCTCCTCTCGCCGCGCGACCGCTGGGCGACCTCTCCGGGGGCCAATAGGTAGAGGCCGGCTGGTAGATACCTAAACGCGGCAGGGCAGGGGTTGGGGAGCCGCAGCGCCAGGCGAGGCCAAGAGGGGGAGGCTGCCGTGCGACCAAGGTGGTGGGGGCAGTGGCTGGCGGGGGTAGGGGAGGCTGGCAGGGCGGGGCAGGGGTGGGGGCTGGGGAGGCCGGTGGGATGGGGCATGGGGCGGCTGGTGGCCGGGGCCGGGCGACCGGCGGGGGCAAGGGCAGGAGCGGGGCGGGTGCAGGGGAGGCCGGTGGGACGGGTGCATGGGGCGGCCGGTGGGACAAGGGCATGGGGCGGCCGGCGTTCAGGGGTAGGGGGCGACCGGCGGGCGGGGACAGGGGGCGGCGGGGGCTGGAAAGTGGGAGGAGGGCTGATTTAATCGTGGGCCACCAGATCTGGATCCGACGGCCCACAAATGATACACTGCTGATGCGCTGCGTTTTCACGTAGCGCACAACAGTGTTTTATATATATATATATATATGACACCCTAAATCTGTTTGGAGGACAGACCGAACTACGTGGGCTACTATGTAGAAACTTTATAGAAGCAGCTATAGGCTTAAAATGGAGACTTTATAGGGTTTTCATAGAATGCGTACAAAATTATATTATATAAGATGGGCTTTCAACTTATGGCTCTTGAATGAGCACTTTAAACCACTAGAGATTACTTTAAAATACAATAATTATTCCCAACTATACAAAGACAATACTTCTAATGCAGTTAAGAGGTTGAGTTTTTAAAAGAATGTTGTACCAAAATAATACCACCAATGCAATGAAAAGGTTAAGTTCTTAAAAGAATATTGTGACGTGCTTCGGTTCTTACTTATATTTAGTGATTGGATTAGCTAACTTGATTTTTTTAATGTAGATGAGTATGGTAATGTAAATAGTGGGTTGCAATTATTTGTTCCAGGTGCCCCACATGAGAAAAATAAACATTGAGGCATCATCGGATGTCACGGCATTATACCCTATTCATGTGGTAAGACCCATACACTCTTTCTACCCATATTTCTCTACGCATACATTTGCAACCAAATAGGTTTCATGTATTTGAGTTTACTCTTCATCAAGTGTGTTTGTGCAAAATTATGGCACACAAATGGCCTTTCACACAAGCTCATTAAAAACGGGGTGCTTTAATCGTTGAGGGTTTATGCGATGCAGAATCAAAAATTAGGTATACACCAATGCACCTTTGTTTCTGAAACAAATCTTTATTATTTATCAAGTATTGAGTAAAGAATTACAAAAGTAACTAAAGCTTATAGTGCGGGGAATACAACTAAAAATCCTCAAAAATAATTCTTCTATCAAAATAATAAGTTGTTTATACTCCAAGATGAAATACTGAATGCCTTTTGTAGACGACTAAGAGAGTGGACAGCTTTTAAATGAACCGGCTCTTTTGCAGATGAACAAGAGGTGGATAACCTTTAAATGAATCAGCTCGATATACAATAACTGGCACTCAGATGAGCGATTAATGACAATTGGACAAAGAACAAGGTGAGACCAAGCTAAAATCGACCACCTCCATTACCATCTCCGGCTTGTTACATCCCCGCACTTGCCCCCCTTGATGACCAAGCAAATCATCTTCATCCCAGACCGCATCTCTGACGAAGACACGGCCATAAAAGAGGCCATGAACTCCATGAGAATAGATGGGAAAGGGGTTCACATATTAGACTCCCACAAGGGTTCTCTTGTGCTTTATGAGGATGATAGTTCCCAAAGGAAACACTGCTATGTATGTGACACTTTAACCAAGCATTATCCGTCCCTTAAAATTGCTTCCGAGGCAAAATATTGCCCCGAGATCGCCAAACTCTACTGTAAAGAAGACCATTTTAATATAACCCAGCGGAGTTATTGCAAGAAGTTTATATTGCAGACATTTTTCATAGAGAGAGGGAAATGGAAGGTAAACGAATTAGTTCTTCCCTTTCCAATTCAAAAGTTTCTCCGTCATAATCCAACTCTTTTGGGTAACACCATATTCTGGAGAGGATCAATGTGTGCTTATTACATAGAAGAAGGAAGACTTTGTGAGCTTCCAACCCCCTCGGATACAAAGGTTATTGAAAGCTGCTTCTCTGTTTCAAGTGGTGCTCTCTACTACGCCGAGATGACCTTCCACAACTCAGAGCTCAACATTTGTGTACTTGAAAAAAACCAACTCAATGGAAGCTGAATGTCACCTGAGAATAAAGACATGAGATGGATTTCATAGCCATTTTTGAAGCTAACATATATGAAATTAGTGGACCTGATAAAGCTTATACCATACAATTTATTCCAATAGCTTTCCATACATATAAAGCTCCCCCTTGCCCCTTTTGCAAAGCCTCCACGCAAGTATATGCATCCCTTCACATTGACACCTCGTCTAAAGCTTATTTTCGTTTATATATCATACCCTTTCATAAGAAAATACCTCATCAAATCTTCATTTTTGTACCTCACCTCTTCATTCACACATCATTCAATGTCATTAAGCCATGCATAATCTTCTAAATTAAATATACGAAAGGAACCTTCAATCTCAAACCACGCATTTTCGTTAATTCTCATGATTTGGGCCAAAATAATAATCTCAAACAACGGTTAAGAATGAGTGAGAATTATAAACCATTAAACCAAAACGGTGTGTTTAACAAAAAACAATATTTCTAATTGAGTATATATATGCTGAATTAGATATTGGTAGGTAATAAAAATAAAAAAATTTGAAGAGTATATTTAATTGAGAATTTGTAATTAGTAAAAATTCTAAAATAAGTATTTTTTAATAATATTAAAAATGTTTTACCTCAACTAAAATTTGTTATAAAGGAAAAACTATAGATTCTGACTAAGGAAAGTATTAATCATACTACAATAAAATAAATTAGTTCAAGCATATTTAATTGAATATTTATAAATAAAATAATGTAAGCAAAAAAATGACTAATAATAAGAATTCTTATTCTAACTCAAGTAGGGCTACTAGTTGGCATAGATTTTTACTAAAAAATATAAGTCAAGTTTTTATTTTTATATTATTAAAAATCTTAATATATTATCCAACCCATGCATATTGCATTTCGAAATGGTAAACGAAAAGGAAAACTCCCAGTCGAAAAATTGTGCGATAACATCAATTTCCTAGGGGTGAACATAATACAGTAAAAACTAAAAGTCAAATCAAAATATTACCAGAATCATCAATTTGGTTTGGTTCAGTTTTTTGTGGGAGCTATAGATAGATGGTAGTAGTTTTCAATATTTAGAATCAAACTGAATTAAAATAACCAAAAAATTTTTAAAAATACATTCAAAAGTCTTATTTATATTGATTATTAATATCATCAAATTATTTTATTTTTTGTCTTATCAAAATACATAGCAAATTAGTAAACAAACTTGTTTTTAATTTATAATTTAACTTAATTATTAAGTTACCGAATTCAATTTAGCTTTGGCAGAAATTACAATTCGGCTTTGATTACGAAAATCCTGTCAAGTAAATAATTATTGGTAATTTGGTTTGGTAGTTTCCCACAAACCCTTTAAGGAGACCATTGCTCCTCATAGCCCCTTCCCTCCATCACCGCCAACTAACCGCCGGCCATTGTTAATATTGTTTTGATGGAGAATAAAAGAGCATTTGAATCCGTATTAATTCGCTGAGTTGGCCTTGTTTTGTTGATTGGATTCAGAGTAAATGCTAGATGCTGCTCAACAGAGTTGAGTGGAGGACAGTGTTTAGTTTGTATCACTCTTTGTGCGTTGAATGGTTCAAGGTGGAAGACTATATATTATATATCCCAATTAGCATTGATTACTCTATCACTGTTAACTGTTTGATTGAAGTGATTTTCTATACATCACAATTATAACTTGTCACTGTTAATCGATCAAAGTTATTGTTTTTTAGATGTTTGATTACTTTTATCGGATTATCATGTTTGATTACTCTTATAAGATTATTATGTTTGAGGGATGATTATGCACTTACCATTGTGATTTTATTTTGGTGATTAATGTTATTATATGTTGGTGATTTTGATAGAGAACTCTTAAAGCGGGATATAGACCATCTCAATATCAATGGTTGATTATTCAGATTCTAATATTACCCATCAATGATTGATTATGCAGATTCTAATATTTCCAACAAGATGTACTATCGGCTATCATGGGATGCAAAGTGCCAGATTTTTTGATTTAGTCTCACACTATAAATTAATTAGGTTAATTATTTTTAAATAAATAACTTAATTTATTATTGAGTTGTTACACATAGTACCAGAACTCTTGAAATTTTTTAAAATATGTAGATTATGAGATCTATTAGACTCGTCTAATACCTAATGGGCGCATGACAGATAATGATGATATTGATCCACAATGGGAATGATTTTTTAAACTTAGACTACAATGTAGCTCTCATCATCCTCCTCCACTTACCGTTGAACTCCCTCTTCATGTTAAAGTGTGTTTCCAAGCAATAGCTTGCAGCGATCTCAGATCCTTTTTTTTGTCCAAACTGAAATCGACCATCGCCATTGACTCCATCTCCGATCTATTTAAACTCTACACCTTACAGTTCTGGGACAGGCAAATCCTCTTCATGCCAGACCGTATATGTGACAAGACCGCAGTCATAAATGAGGCCCTAACATCCACGAAAGTAGACGGGGAAAAGGTTCAGATACTGGATTCTCACAAGGGCCGTCTCTTGTGTTGTTAGGTTGGAAGTAGACGAGGGAAAGGGACACACTACTTTGTCTGTAACATTTTAACCAACCACCGTGTGCGCCTCCCAATCCCTTCTAAGGTGAGATGCCGCTACAAAATTGCCAAATTGATCTGTAAAAATGACCAACAATTCAAAATAAATCAGATTAGTCAGAGCAAGAAGTTCCTACTGCACACTTTTTACCTAGAGGAAGAGAAGTGGAAGGTATCCAAAATGGCACTTCCCTTGCCAAAAGGAAAAGTGTCCAATCCATCCTCCAACTCTATTGGGAGAAAGTTTATTCTGGGTTCCTAATTCCAGAGATTCATTATGTGCTTATGACAACGAGGAAGAAAGGTTTTATGAGCTCCCAATGCCTGGGGTCACACAGGCTAATGTAAGTGTTTGCTTGTGTGCTTCACTTGGGGTCGTCCAGTTTATAGAGAGATCCATGAGGCCCAAAATTGTGCTCACCGTTTGGGTGCTTGTTAACGAAGATGACCAACTTAGTGGAATTACAAAAGATGTCACCTGGGTTATTTCGCATAAGATTGATACGCTGCCCATCTTCCAATCCCACAATTTTATCACTCAGATGACTGTGGTTGGTTTTTCAGAGTTTTCCCCATTGGCCTTCCATTCTATTTATCCAAATATCTTGTTTCTGAAGTTAACGAATTGGGATTTTGCTGTGTTGGACATTAACGAGAATGAGCTAACTCTTGTTTGTCATCCAGAAGCTCCTGGTTATAGAAGATTTATCCTTAGTTATTTTCTGAATGGGACATCCCCCTTCTCGGTTTGTCCATTCGAGGAACCAGTGTGGATGCTTACTCTTCCCAGTGTGCCACTATTCTTTTCCACAAAATATTTCTAGGATATTGTGTAATATATGCATTTTACTATATTTTCAGGATGGATGATCAGTTCTCCTTGATAAAAAAAATTGGTACTTCTCTCCCGAGTTCCCTTCTTCTGCCTGACATTTTATCTCGGAGGCGCTGCTAGAATCGCCACCGAAAAGGAAGCCACAACTTGGCCTGTCCGCCAATGGAGGTGGCCATGGACGGTCAGGTCTTTGCCGCCCATGCCCATGGAGGTAGTATGGGCGGCCAAGAGGCGGCCGCCCATGAGGTAGATGGGCGGCCAGGTCTTGGCCAAGGCCTGGCCGCCCATCTACCTCCATGCGTGGCCAGGCCGCCCATGCCACTTCCATGGGCCAGTTCCTGGCCTCGCGCCTGGCCGCCATTCCATTGCCATGGACGTCGACCGATGACTTTTTAACAAACATTTTATTTTTATTTTTTAAAAAAATGAATTTTACCAAACATACTTTTAGCTGTTCTTGTAGAAAAAAATCCATAAAATATTTTTTTGCTGTCAAAATTTTTCGAGAAATCAAAGAAAAAAATTGCAATGGATATCAAAACCATTTTCCAAGCTAGTCTGTATGCATTTGCCAACTATGTATATGAGATAAAAAGTTCTATTAACATTTTCAGATACAAGGGTTACGCGGACAGAGTGAACTCGTTTCTAAATACTTGCCATTTGCCCAAAACAACGCAAAATGCAAAAGCATGATATATTGATATAGTGGGATGCAAGGCATACATGTCTGATAAAACTTAGTTACCAGAGACGGCGGCAAAAGAGGCTAAATGCTCTTTCAACACTCGTGCTCTAGAACTCATACAAATTATGACAATTTTTCTCAAAAAAATAACATTATGATAATTTTAAGTCCTTGAGCCTCCTTGACGACCCCGGCCCCTCTTCCTCTAGCCCGGCCTCCACGGTGATGGCCACGAAATTTTTTGTTGCCATTATTGTTTTTATTGTGTAACTTCATGTTTTCTGGAAGTGGAAGGATGCAATCTACACACTTGCGGAAGCTAAAATCATCTACAAATCCATCCTCTCTCACAAGGAAGAAGCATCGACTCTTCCATGTTGGATGCTTCCGCACCTGAAATGTTCGAATACCACTTCCGATCTTTTCTCTGGCTCTGCATGACCTTTCTTGATCAGCTCCAACAACATCGTATGTTCATACTGCACCAGATATGAATATGACAATCAGCATCTTCAATAAAAATAAAATAAAAAGCTTCGGCTAGTGTCCATGCATTGCCCTTCCCAAGGTGTCAGGAAGGGCATTTGATCATCAAAACTATGTCATTTATAATTCACTTGGAATTGTTTAAGATCCATGGCCTGGGCATGTTTTTGGTATCAGGTAATAGTAGTAGTAGTAGTAGTTGTAGTAGAAGAAGAAGAAGAAAAGATTTTCAGTAAAAAAGAAAAAGAAATCTGAGCAGACATTTAGTAAATCTTGATCCTTGAAATTAGTAAAGTAAAAGAAAATCCATGTAAACCATTCACATATAGCTCTGCAAGAGGATGATATTTAAAGATAAAGAAGTACAAAAACCATTAATGAATTTTGTATTTCTTATGGCCTCACAAAGTGACGGCCACAACGAATTCGTATTGTAAGTTCTAAGATTACGATAAGGACCATCGAAAATTATCTTCGGTATTACATATACAAGCAGAATACACAGGGATGACTTGTTAAAAATTTCTTCAAAATGGTGATGGAAGTGGTAATAGTACCAGTGAAGTAGCCTAATGTATTGCATCCTATGTAGCATTTTGTCCCCCAATAAGATTGTAATAAGCAAGTACCTTTCACGATATATAAGCACAATCATTCCAACAAAACCATACAAATCATGAAAGGAAATTCAATGAGGGCTACAAATTTCATCAGCAAGACTATCAGAGCTTTACATATAACCAAATTGGTGTGATCATTTGAAAATAGAAGCCAGCAATGTGAAGTGATATAGAAAACAATTACCCATTGCAAAGTGTTTTACTTTCCATTTGAAATTTAGATATCCATGTCCGTTTTATGCACTCCAAAAGCTTCTTCACACATACAACTTTCATTACCTTCAGAAAAGGCTCAAAAGATGCATGACAATTCTTAACATGACGCCCACTCTCTCAGTTATCTACCAATACTCTAACCGCTATAAAGTAAGAATCTTCAACAATCACTGACATGAACTCTACAATTTGAACCATATACAACAGCAGAATACACAAATCCCTTCAAATATATAAACAGAACACAGAAAAAATAACCATAAAAATAATGTATACCAGTATACCTACATGAGCTACAACACAATAGCAGATAATTAATTAATATGATGGCAAATATTTTATGCATATAAAACATTCCCAACACTACATATAAAGAAGACTTACCAAAAAAGAAAACAAATCAACAATACAAATATTACATATTCATATCGGTAAGACTTACTTAATAACTGACAGGGAAAAAATAACAATAAAAACATTTCATAACAGTAATACTTAGCAGAAAAACAAACAACATAACCATATTAACCATCACAACTCCCAACACTTCATCATCTAAACAAAATAAATACTCATATTAAAATGAAAAATATTAAAAAAAATTCATCTCTACTGGACCTACCAAATAACTGCAGATAATCAAAAAATGGGATTGATATGGAAGTAGTCTACGAACAGTCCCAACAATACATAATCAAAACAAAATACATGCTTTTAACAAAAAAAAGCACCCATAAAAAATTTTCATGACAGAATGACTAGATAATCAAAAAATATGATCAAAGACAACATATTTGGAAAAGAGATAAAAAACAAAACACTCCACCTTGTTGACATCGACATTGATCGGCCAGGCATGAAGGAACTTGTAAAAGTAATCAAACATTTGTTCGGACGAATGAAACACCTTCGTACCAAGAATCACCAGCTCCGCGTCCTTACCTCCTCCTCCTCCTCCTCCTCTTCCGACTTCTGCTTCTTCGCCGGCGCTTCTTCCACCTCCCCTTCACCGTCCTCCCTCTCGCGCTTTGTCAAAGCAGGCTCCACCACCATCTCCTGCGCGGGCGGCGGCGCCTCGTCGGAATTTCCCGACTCTGTCATCCTCCAGATCTTCTTTCGCCGCCAGAAGTGGAAGGAACTCAGGTGTAGCCCTCTAAAACCCTAACGCTCTTTCAGGGGAGGGGGGCCCAGGGTGGGAGTTATGGTGAATAACAAATCCATTAATCGTTCTTAGGGGGGTTAGTTAAAGTGTGAACCTAATTAACTCTGCAAATGTGAATGAATCAAATTAAATGTTGCGAGCGTGAATGTGAACATAATTTGTAATTACAAGAAAATTGTGAGTCAAAAAAAGAAAAGGAATTAAAATAAATAAATAAATTTCCTGTCACATTCTTAAGTGTGTTTGTTTTTTTTAGAAAAAAGAGGGAGACTTTGTAAAATATCATTCTCAATTTCTATTATTTTCTTATTTTTTTTAAAAAAATAGTAATTAAGAAATTTTCCATCACAAGAAAATTGATTTTTGCCCCATATTTTCTTGTAAACCAAACAAACACAAATATAAGAAAAGTACATTTTTTTCATATTTTTTTTCTCTCTCACAGTCCAAATAGACACGAGGAAATTAGATTTATTGCATCAAATGCAATAATAAACCTCTGATTGGCCTAAATGACTATAATTAATAGATTTTAAAGAATATAACAGTAATAAATAATTAAAATTTATTAATTGTGATCATTTATACTAATAAGAGCTCTGCATAAAGGATTTTATTATAGAATTTGCTATGGTTAATCAAATTATTTTAGATAACTAGCAAATACCTTTAGTTGGGCACAAACTTATTAATACTATTGTTCGTCTGAATCTTGTGATCGAACCCTTGCACCCAAGTGATCGAACCCCTGCACCCAAGTGATCGAACCCCTGCACCCAAACCAAATTTAACTCCCTACACTCAAGCAAGTTAAGCCACATTCATAACCTAGTCACGTAGTTCCCAAAACTAAGGAAAAAAGATAAGAAGAAAAAAGAAAATAAGGAGAATTGGGTGAGAATTGCATGCCCTAAATAGTAGAGCTAATTGAAGGAGAGGAGATGTGCTCGTCCTCTATAAATACTTTGGGGGGGGGGGGTTGTAAGAGTCTCAACATAACGAGACCAAGAGCCAATGTCACCAGAAAAGCTTCAAGAAGTTGTTGGCTAGAGCTGTGAAGCACTATCAAGCAACTTTCTCTCCGGTCTCCATCGAATCTATCCAACCCATCATCGGCCACACCACAACCTTCAGTGGATCCTCCCCACAGTCGGGAATAGAACCCAGTCGAGAAACACCACTGGTGAAGCTCATTGTCATTGGGAAATTGTCCAAAAGCTAATCGCCGGAGCATCGTGATAGCATCAAGCATCCAAATATCCAACCCAAGTTGCCGCATGCAATGTAACTAGTAAACGCCACAAGCCATCAAGCTATAGTCTGGATGACATCCCGAACTGACTAATCTAATGCCTCTCTTGGCATTTTCTCAGTTTTCCTTCTGGTCCTTTGGGACTACCAATAAATCCTAAACCCTTTCTGATCCTCCATATTTCTCTTGGCCTCGAGTACAAAGGCCAAGTACTCTCAGGCAATCGCCTTTAGTACATTTTTAACCATAAGTTCGTATGCACATTGTACTAAACAGTACCCGTAAACACCACATTTCTCCATATGTGAGGACTCAAAAATATGGGTTATCAGGATCCTTCAGGAATAGAACAACCATCTCAATAATTCAGAGCCCATTGTGACTGGCACGTACACTCGCTCATAGTACGTGCGAGTCATTTTCTCCATCTCTCATCTCACTAAAAACTTGATAAAAATCATATATATGTGTGTGAATGGATTTAATATTTTAGGCCTAAAGAGAACTTGATGTAGATCTTGTTTTCGAAATTAAGCTCAAGGGATCTCATCCTCAAGGGTTATTAATTCTGGAAACCGGTTAGCTAAAATGACCCATATTAAGTGGGGTCCGATAAATCACCATTTAACATATCATGTAACATACAATCCAAAACAACAATAAAACAGATCGACAATCAAGAGTAGAGTATGAGTTCTAAACGGACCTGGTAGAAACTCCAAACAGGTTATCGTGCCTATGCGGTGAGCTCCTACACTGAACCTATACAAATAGGACTAAATTCTAAAGCTCATACACACCCATATGATGCATGAATGACATGATGGATAATTTAAACAACACTAGGGCAAATCATGTCTATCCTAATCAATCCAACAAATCCTAATAATCATATCATATAAATCTATATTCCTAGGTGATCATATCATCACCATCATAATTTTATTAATAGGTAATTAAACACAATAATTCACTAGATAGATATCATAATTTTTTGATAATCAAGCTAATACTTAATCATAACAATTTAACCATTAGAACTAGATTCATAATTCACGAGTCTAATTATTTAACATTAATTAACAACAATTATTGACAAGCACATATTTTTAATTAACTAATTAAATATTTTTCATAATTATAATGATGCACATGATAATGATGATCAATCATATAACATGAAATAAAGAATAAATTTTATACCTAAGTCGGCGATTACGCGGTGATAGCCGCAGTTGCCGGTGCCGTGAGGATGGAGACGGCAGCTATGGTTGCCATCCCACGAGTGAGACTAGTAATGGGGAGTGGCTCAAGGTGGCCGGAGTTGCCACTGGCTGGCGACGATGGCCAGTCACCAGCGACGACAATGGTTGTGGTCGGCTAAGGGGAGGGTGGCTCAAGGAGGTGGTGTTGGCTAGGGAGAGGAGGAAAGGGCTAGGGGAGATTGAGGTCAGCTAGGGGGACGGACGGTGTAGCTGACAGTGGTGCGCAACTGGTCGGCAGCAACGCTAGTTGCTAGCGACAATGCATGCAAGCGGCAGCCCTGTTTCATCATGGGTTGTCATGCATGTCATCGCACAGGCTGAGAAAAGATGAGGAAGTGCTATGGAGGGTCGCCAGAGGTCGTTTCCGGCATTAGTTACTGGCGGCGATACATGAAGGGCGGCAATAGTGGCAATTGTGAAAGGAAACAAGGAAGAAGGGAGGAGAGAAGGAAAAAAGGGACGAGATGAGGGTAGCGATGGTGAGGGGAGGTCGCCAGGGTGGTGGCTGTGACCGGTGACGGCAAGGAGGTCGCCAATGCAGTAAGGGAAGAAAACAAGGACGGGAGGCTTGGAGGAGGAATCCGGGGAGGAAGAACTAGGAAAGAAAAGGTTAGGGGTAGTTTTGTAATTAAAATTTAACTCTCTCCTAGATAGAGTCAATAATAATAAATAAATTCTTTAAAAACATAAAATAAATATGATAAAATACTATAAAATAAAATATGCTCAAATAAATAAAATAACATGTTCTAAACCTACCAACCCACCTAAAATCCTATCTAACACCTCTTAATACGATAAATGACTTAATTCTAATTTATACGGTCTAATACATGAAAATGAAAAAAATCTAGCATACTGTCGTATATTCTAATAACTCATTTCCCACTATGTTAGTAATGTTATCAACATACACTCAGACATACTTGACCCTTATTGCTCATAACACACAGTCGGCCTCGGCTCGGCGCACATGTTCTAGAAACTGATTCGTCTCAGACTAATGACTGAACCGATTAGTTTACGAGTATAAAACCTTAACTCGAGTCACGGGTTTTACACAAAATGTTTTTATTTACAACTTTAAACTTTTATAAATGTCTTATTCTATAATGATACTAGTTTTATGAATTTTATTTTAAATAAGAACATTTATATTAATATAAATTAATATTATAAGTCTTATTTTAACCAGCTTCTAATTTCAGATGGAATCTATTTTTAATTATAATATTAATAACATAATCTTTTAATTTTAGTATGAGTTTTTCTAATTAAAAATGATTGTTTATATCAATATTGTCTGCATAATTGATTAAATTAAATTAACTTTCAATTTTTAAGTAATTTTTTATTTTAAAATTGAATTTTATGCATGTTGGGAAAATACAAAATATATTTAAATGTATATTACTACCAGTGTATTCTTATTTATTGAAAATAAGAATTTATAATAATTTTTTCGAATGGCCACAAAGTTAAAATTCTATTTGAAGAACAATTATTTAAATCATGATGACAATATTTTTCTTACAAATTATATTTAATAAAGAAGTGAAAATAATAATATTTCAACTAACTTTTCTGTTACATATCCTTCATCTTATCTCATGTGTTTTTATGACGGAGTATA
This sequence comes from Piper betle, assembly GCA_033002965.1. Taxonomy (NCBI): domain Eukaryota; kingdom Viridiplantae; phylum Streptophyta; class Magnoliopsida; order Piperales; family Piperaceae; genus Piper; species Piper betle. Next base: position 66,849 of record JAURVB010005855.1, read on the forward strand.
TATACACTAGTGTAGCGAACAGTTACACCTCTTGATTTTGAGATTAATATTTTTAATTACATTTGTTAATACAATCCACATGCATTCAAACGACCTCAACTATACAGCCATTTAACATATTAAAGAAAACTAATATATTAATTATCTCTTACTAATGGAGAGCATCTACTTGGATTTATTATTTTATGAATTTATGTAATTTTCTTATTATAGGGATTC
>JAURVB010005856.1:0-25515 GCA_033002965.1 Piper betle
GTCGAGTTTTTTTGTCGAGTATCAAGTTAAATCGAATTTAATCGAGCTTTAAACAGCCCTACTCAACCCTATTTATAATCACTTACTTGATTCATCATTAAATTATTCAAAAATTTCTGAGAAGGCTAATTTGATAATTTCATAACTTGTATCAGTCAATAAAAATTCACCATCCTTACTAAAATATAAGAATTGCCCTACCTAATTAACCAATAGGATTTTACCTCCATGTTGACCAATAGAATTGGTCCAAATTTATTAAATATCCAATTGTTTACTTAGCCAAAAATATTCCAAGGGCTTCCACTAAGTTCTTCTAGAATATTCCATCATTAAACTAATATTCAATTATTTAAGCTCTAAGTATACCTTACGATCCCATATAGTTTATAAAACACCATTACTAATTTCTAGTTATCCTTGCTTCCTTCCACTTAAGGCAATCCCAAGTAGCAACTTTTTAAGGACTTCTTACTATCTTCACATTCAAATCACAAAATATTCATTAGGTTAAAACCTAAATCACAAGAAATAACTTATTCAACTCTAAAATTAATTGATATAAATTAGGAATAATACATTGAGCTTTTGGGACAAGGGGTTAAACCATCTAAAATTTACATAACAATCCATCTAACCCTAACGCAAACACTCAACAAGAATCCACCAACATCAGGTCCTTTAGTAGTTCAACATTCAAAATAGATCTTCGCAGTCATCTAGACACAGTCAGGTCTATTCAAAAAACCAGCAATAAAATAACATTTTATTCACATAAGATGATTCACATCATATCTTAATTTATTTCCTCCACCAGCCCATTTAACAACAGAAGTTAGTGAAATGTTTTGGGCCATGAATCACCTGCCAAACTAAATTATACAGAACCATTAAACACCGCTAAAACATAAGAAGCAGAAAAATTAATAAAAAATAATTTTGAAGTAAAAACATAAAAAAAGGGCTGTTGAGAGAAGTCTGTTAAGCAGGAAGAAATTTTTGTAAGTACCTATTTTCTACTGCAGTTATCACAGCAGAACCCACATACTTTACTCTGTCCCCTGCAAGATAAAATGACATGACATGAAACTGATTAGTAGAGAAAATTAAACAGCCAAGTTAAATGCACCCGCTACTAGAATGTTCTAAACAGAGAGTAGCCTGAATGCTTTCTGCTATTCTATATCAAATGGTGAAGTTTTATGCTAGGCATTATGATTTCCCTATGACCACCACATCCTCTCAAAGCAGGAACAATTTTACAGCAAAATAAGCGTACACAAGTGTTCAAATATCCACAATAGTCGCCATTATTGCATGCACCACATTTTTGCTTTGTTAATTTCAGTGGAAGTATTTATGTTTTATCACAAATCAGAGATTAGAAATGTCTAAGACGCTTCATTTAGTCACATCTAACAATGTTGGATTTGTTAGACACCACTCCCTGCACCTTAAATCACCAAACCAAATGCTTTAATCGCAAGAAAAATGCAAAGTGAGTTGGAAACAAACAAAATGAGCTGATATTTATATTTCTTGCCTTTGGAAAAAAAAATGGTCTGCACCGGCATTTCAAATGCAACCCAGTTAAAAATGAAAAACTATGCAACCAGTGTACCCACAGAACCTCACTGTAAAATTAGGAAACTTGACTACACAAAAACTTGCTTGAGTCATTGCCTTAACAGTGCTTCAAATGATCATGCCAATTGCATACCATAGTCACTAGCACTTTTTCTATTAATCGACTATTTTACAACCCAAATCATATCAATGTTGAAGGTTAAAATTATCAGATAAGAACGTTTACCCTTCTTTAATGGTCTTTTAGATTGTTCAGTTATGTCCGTAGAATCTGATTTCTCTGACGCCGAAGTATCACTCTCATGCTCTCCAGAGACTCTCTAAAACCAAAGTGAAAAGAATCCCAAAAATGAAACGGGCAATGGAACTTGCAAAAAAAATTTGTCGTTTTTTTTATAAAAACTATGCAATAATTTTCTTCGCACAATTGTCAACAACTTATTGCAGAAAAAAAATTGTGTTATTCTAAAGCTCAGAATTTTATTTAACAATCGTACATTCAAAAAATAAAAACTACCTTGGACTTAAAGTGTGATGAATAAGAAAATACTTAAACAAGACAAATCATCCTTGCTCAAGAATACAGAAATGGAATAGTTTTGGTTTTAGAGTAGAAAAGGCTCATTTATGAAGGCAGTATAAGAAATTCAATGATAATAATTAATAAGCAGAACAACTACGAAATAAGACAAAAGATAGCCATTTGTGCTTGAGTTCATCATTTATCTAGAAATGCTTCCCTTTCTATCAACGTATTTTGCTACAATAACCTTACCTTTGCAAAGTCTTCAAGGGTGTTGTAAGGCACAAGCTTTTTAAGCATTTCAGGAGATGCCTTTCCATCCATATCATCTTCGTCAGTACCATCTGATCTAGCTTCATTTCCGCTTCCCCATTCTTCTTCATTGCTAGCATCATTTTTCTCTCCATCTCAGAATCAGATGTACATTCCTCCCCTGACTCAGCATCTATTTCATTCTCCGAAGCAAGCTCTTTACCAAAACCCTATGTCCATTTAATGTAATTGAAGTTTCTTAAATTTATGTGCAGTGCTTCAAGACCAATTAACTAGAGAAGGAGATAAAATTGTCTTTCTTAAATTTATGTGCAGTGCTTCAAATTCTTACATGCAGAGCAAGAACACTGCCATCAAGCACAAGTAAAGGAACTTGCAATTTCCCTGCTAGCGCTCTTACTAGTCTTTCTAAATAAAGCTCCATTCCTGTTAAATAAAACAGGATTGAAAAATACAAGACCATCACAGAGAATTCCAACACAATCAATAACAGCATGAAAATAATAGACACACTAGGCAAAGAAAATCATAATATAATTTCCAAGGGTGGAGAACAATCAAATATAGGTCGTAATGCTCTCACCTGGAAAGCTTTGGAGCAGAATTCTCCCATATGATGAAGCCAAACAACCACCATATGAGGCAGTGAACTTTTTGTGCTTCAAATGAGCTGATACACACTCAACTAACGTGTTTCTAGTGTGCTCACTACAAAAAATCATTGCCACCACATAAACTAATTCTAATGCTTCAATGTGACAGAAAATAAATGATAAAGGGCAATGAAAATAGGACTGAAATTCGTACTGCATATAGTATGGAAATGTGTCCCAGGAAACGTTTATTTTCTCACATGGAATAAGTCTTCTCAAAAGCTCATTTTTAAACCTTTGACGTCTGGTTGAAAAAGGGGACTCCTTTCTCCTGCTTTCAAGAGATAGCTTCTCACTATTGAGCCACTCTAGCTGATCATACTCTCCTAGTCTAACATGATCACACAATGGTTCAAACTCATACCAGTTTTCTCTCTTCTAGGTTTCCCTTTATCAGTGTGTGTGGAATCTTTAACAGGCATATGTTTACCTTCGCTCGCATTACTTTCATCTCCTTTAGAACTGTAGAACCTTGAACAGCTAATTGAAAATAATGCATTGCATCTTCCATTACATTTACTGGTACAATCTCTGAAAAAGTAGCTTCGACCTAAAGATGCACCTTCCTTATATTTTTTTAACGAGCTTGTCTTTAGATCTCTGCCCCCAATTGGAATTAGCTACATTGTGGGAATGAATACAACGGCCACCACTTGATCTAGTTAATCCTGGGGATAGCTTAAAAACAAAGCACCACTTCGGATTTCTGCATTTCAACCTCCTAGCACACATTGCAACTAACATTTGGCAAACAACGCAATCTCTATAACTACAATTGCATCAATTCCACAGACACCTGAAATCAATACAAGTAAGGATCAGATGTTGCATTAAAGTAATATTGACGCTCAGAGGAGCTTTAAAGCACCTACAGCTTTAAAGCACCACTTATCCACCCTAAATGTAATCAAACAACAAAAATTCATGCTTGGTACATTTTCTGGGCGACAGTAGCTACTAAAAGACTAAAATGGACTAAAAACAATGAAGTAGCATAAATATCATAACCACCCATTTGCAGATGAGTTAATCATCCAAGTAAACAACCATTACTTATCTTCCTTCCTCACATGAGTGTAATAGCGGAAAGATTAAATGAAATAAAAAAGCTCGAAAGTTTCACACCTAGTAAGCAAGCGCATCCTCATCGATACTGCGAACAACTTCATTACAATATGGAAATTATCTCTCAAACATCCAACCCTAACCAATTAAGCTTCCAAACACAGCAAAAAGCATCCAGCTTTAGCCCAAAAATCCACCAAAAATGGAAGAAAGACCCAGTACAGCTAAAAATTGACGGCAGGGAGAGAGAAGGGAGGGAAGCAAAGAGCGGCCGGATGTCGATGGGGGTCGCGACGGCAATCCACGCTGCGGCGTACGGCGCCGGAGGCGGTCTGAGTGGCCGGGGTGGAGGCATTAATTTTTTTATTCGTAAATTGCCCTACCTTGTACGATTTAATGTAAGGGTAAAGTGGTAATACAATTTTTTTTAAATTGAACTTAAAATTAATTAAATTTGAGTCGGATAGTAAAAACTCACGAGAAAGCCACCGAAAAGTGTACAAGCGCACCATGGAGTATGATCCAAAATATCGAATGTTTTCGCAAAGGTGAAGGCTATGCATGCGAAACGGTCTCATATGGGTGTTTTAAGGTTGGTTAAAAAATTGAGTCAATATTATGAAATAAATTTAAAAAAATAAAATAATTTCATAATAAAAACTTGACTCGGTCCTGTGTAAATCGAGTCAAATTTTTATTACAAAATTATTTTACATTTTTTAAAATTTATTTCATCTCGAGTTATAACCTGGAGTCGATTCCGAGTTAAATTTTTATTATGAAATTATTTTATTTCTTTTTAAATTTATTTTGTAATAAAAATTTGGTTCGAATATGATCGAGTAAAATTTTTATTACCATATTACCCTCCCCTGTTTCTTTCCCCCTCTGTTTCCCAAGCCACCTCACCGCCGGCGACCGCCAGTCGGGGGTGGGGGGGTTGGGGGATCTTGAGGGTGGGGCGGCGGGTGGAGGGGGGTGGGGGCGGCGGTGGGGGGGAGAAGGGTGGCAATGGCTTGTGGGCGGGGGAGCGAGGGGCCAGGTGCGGGGAGGTGCGGGAGGGAGGGGGGGGGCGGGAGAGGAGGGCGGCAGTGGGGGGTGGGGAGGGGTTGAGGGCGGGGGGTGGACGGGCCGGTGGCAAGGGGGGGTGCGGCGGGCCTGCGGCCGGTGGCAAGGGGGGTCGGCTGGCCTGGGGCACGGGGCGGTAGGGGGGCAACGAGCCGGGGGCAGGGGTGGGATGGCCGGTGTCTGGGGCGGGACTGGGCCAGGGCCGGAGGCAGGGCGGGTTCGAGGGGTGGCGGAATCCGGCAGGAGGGTGGGAAAGGGGAGATGGAGGGGGGTGGGAAAAATGGAAAATAATTGATGGCCGTTGGATTTCGATCCAACGGCCATCAAAACCATGCGCTCCCTGCACTGCAAAAAATAGGCAGCATATGGTAATATTTCCAATACATATATATATATATATATATATATATATATATATATATATATATATATATAGGGATTGGCTAGCCTGGGGGCGACCGCAGGAATAATTTCTTGCGGTCACCCTAATCTGGGCCGTCAGATCTAATCTGACGGCTCAGATCTGTTTTTTAAAAAAACCCTAATCCTAACCCTCCACCCTCCAACTGCCGCCGCGCCGCCGCCGCTGTCGCCGCCCTCGCCGCGCCGCCGCAGCTGCCCTCGCCACCCTCGGCAGCGGCGGTGCCACCCTTCGCCGCACCCACGTCCATGGCACCGCCGCCGTCACCGCACCCGTCCGCGTCGGCCGAGGAGCAAGGGCGGCGCTGGCAGGCGAGGTCGTGCGGCAACGCGGGGACAACCCCGGCAGTGGCTGGGTCGCGCGGCAAAGCGGCGACAACCCACGCCCACGGACGGCGGCGAGCGACGGTGGCGGCGAGGGCGGGGTCGCGCGGCGGCGGCGACAGCTGGCCCGGCGGCGGCGGCGGCGCATGGGAGGAGGGGAGGGGTTAGGGTTTTAAGAAGAAGAAATCTGGACCGTCCTTATGATCGGACGGTCCAGATTTGGGGCGACCCCAGGAAAATTTTCCTAGGGTCGCCCCCAGGTATACCCAACCTCATATATATATATATATATATATATATATATAATAGCTCAGGTCAACATCGCCAAAAGTTGAAAGTGACTCAAAGTCTAATAGAGACTCTATGGACGAAAATCAAGGCAAAAATTTTAAATGGGCCTTGAAACCCTCAACTGAATCGAACGAAGATTTGAGACTCAAATCAAACTGGGCCTATAGGGGAAATGCAGTAGTCAAAAATCTCTAAAATGCATGTAAAAGAAATACCCTGAAAAATCCAAATAGATACTAAACGCTGCAACAACCTAGATCTATGCCTAAAACTCTAAGCTAATACAAGTAAAAAAATCAATATAACTCGTGTATATACTGATAACTCATACTCTCTGTATATCGGACATACTTAGTCTTCATAACATGCTCATATGACCATCTGGGCCCATACTCATGGTCTGAAAGCTGGTCTCGCTCAAGCCGACTCAAACTGACTCGAGACTGGCCTAAACCGGGAAGTGCAATAAGCAGGTAAAACTCTAACCCAATACTGGGGTTTTACAAAGTATACCTAGGAAAAGAATAAAAAACTTACGCCAAAATAATTGATCTTCTCCTAAAAAATTATTTATTTTAAGAGTATTTTAGGATAAGATGCAAATAAAACAATCACGCCAAGTAAACTCCCTAAAAAATGTCATTTCTATCAGTTTTGTATAAAAAATAAGCAAAAAATGGAATTTTTTGTGTGAAGAAATTTTATGTCTTATATTTATAGCATAACTAACTCTTTACAAAATATAACTAAAAAAATTTTATGTATTATACGTCTATTACATGCGAACCAAACAGATAGGTAATCAAACAATTGGATTCCTAAATAATGCATTCATGGTTGAGCTCTTAATTTAGGAAGCTTCTATGTCTAATATTCTGGTACTAGGATCTATTGGGAGTTGAGTTTCAGAAGGAGAGATGGAAGGTCCCGGCTTCTTACCAACCCATGTTAACAAACTTCAACTTCTCCTGCGATCGCGTAAGGATAAAACCCACCCTAACCAAACAATCGGAGATAAAGATTGAAGAGCAAGAAAGGAAAGAATTCCATTGATTTAAGAAAATAACAACCCAAAAACATTTGCACACGATCACACCATATATACTTGATACTGAACTCTAATCAGGCCTAAAGCACACTCTGGCCCGAACTATTAATTTTACCAGGTTAAGAACCGACTCACGTCTAACTAACTAACTGACTTCTTTCCTAAATGTCCTTTAATGTCCTTGGTTCTGTAATTCCAAGACTTGTGGACTCTCGACAACCATTTCTTGCATCCTGCCCACAACACTCTCTAGACACGTTTATACAAAATCTTTTTGCTTAATTGGTTCCCCTGATTCACTACCAGCTTTTGAAATCCGGCGGCTGGGGGCTAATTTCCAAGGCATCTTTGATGTTGTACTCCGTCATAGTTTTGGTGAAACGTCCTAACTTGGATTCTCAATAATTTTCTTTTTCGATTAAATATTATTCAAATAACTGGCATGTAATATTTTTCAACTGTGTTCGATTATTATTCCAAGGTTAATTATATAATATATTAGAGATTATTTCATTTTATCAATAATTATTTTAGTAGATATTACATCACAAAAAATCCACTTTTTTTTGTGCATTGAATGTCATCATCGATCTATTTTTCTTTCTTAGTTATCTATTTGCACTGTTATGATTTTGTAATTGCGAGCATTTCATTCTCATCGCTGGATAATGATATTGTTCGAGTAAACGACTGGTTTTTAATAATTTCTGACAGGTATACACAACTAGTTTTTAATAATTTCTGACAGCGATTGTTGAAATCCAATTAATTAGTGGCTTAAACTACTCATTATCTTTAGCATTGGGCATCACGTCTTTGCTATATTATGTGACAAAATCGATGTTGCAAGCTAATAGAAAACACTCAAAACTGGTAAGCACTCCAATTTGTCGTCACTAATTAAAACATCTCAGCAATATCAAATCTTTGTGATTAGACTGAAATTCAAACAGCCAAATAACAATACCATTTCACATGCCTAATAGTTTTCATGTGAGTCTTGATCATGTAAGCAAAGTCTAAATTTAACGCCAATGATGTTCTCATGATATTGAACTAACACGTTATGAATAGTAACTTTTGGCTGTTGAGACTTGACCATTGCAATTCTATATATGATGATAACATTGGGTGCATTATTGATCTTACATTATAAGTCGTAGCATGGCCTTTTTCTCTACTAAAACTCAACTAAGATTCGACAGGTGGCGTTGTCAAAATCCTACTTTCCAAATTGAATTGTAAGATATTGTTGGACAGACTGATTGAGAATATGGTAATTGGTTCTGATGTTTGCAGATACCATCCAGGTTCCTCGTACTTTTAACTGGTACAAGAAAAGGTTCCCCAATATCATGATCTGTTGTCTACTGATCAAAATCTATTGACCCAAAATCTATAATTTAGACTAGTTGAAGAAAAAAATCTTCATTTGAGTAAGATGGAAGGAAAAATCTAACTCGATTTTGATCCTAAATTCTAAAATGTTGTCACTGTCTTAAGGAATTTACTCTAGTGGTGATCTTATTGTCTACCGTGGAATAATAATTAATCGTATAAGGGAGTTGAGCTAAGTTTTACTTAATATAAGAAGAGTCAGGTTGATCTTGGTGGGCTCAATAAATTCGGTCCATTTATTTTATTTAACATTTTTTTTGCAATGGTTTTTTTAAAAAAATTTAATGGTTGAATTTTGAATAATGTGAGTTTTGTCTTTTCCTTTCATTTGATTTGATGTGATAGTGTTCCTAACATTCATGTTTGACTTGTATGTCAGATGAGACAAAGATTAATAGAGTTGAGTAACTTGAGTTGAGTCAAGCTGCCAAGCTAATGCAATGAACTTGGTATTCTCATTGAGCAAGGAAAAATCTAATTCAAATATTTTGTCCTCAAACATTAAACTAAGTCCCAAGTGAAGGAATTATAATTTTGTTGAACTGAGTATTCTTTGATATAATAGTTCACCGGGGACTATTGAAACTACGAATTAGATATACACTCTAAAAATATAATGATAACAAGAAATAGTATTTCGCTGTTAAGATTACACAAGTTAGTGAATTTAAGATAAATAAATTGTGATTGTAATTCATACTATTTAGTCAATTATAAATTAGATTTACACTTTCAAAGTGTTCATAACAAGAAATAGTGTTTCAATGCAATCTACTATCAATCAAATTATATAAATTAGGGAGCTTTAATTAAATTCATTGTCAATACAATTTGCCGTATTTTAGCCTATTATAAAAACCTTTCACAGGTTATCTCATTCACGGGTCTCACTAAATATGGGTTTGAAGTTTGGACTTTGAACGTGAATCGTATCCGCATCTGGTGAATATGATTCTTGCTTGAAAAATGGGTTTCCCGTTGACACTTTAATCGTAGATTCACGCTTGAAATTTATATTCAATTTCACCGGTACTCTCTCAAGTGAATTTGAACCGTCTTACAGTTTACCTCAAAATTTTGAAAATTATCAATACCAGTTATATCATATTAGATTTATTTATGACCAGGTACAATAGGTTATATTTTGTTCAACCAAATTAAATTGGGTTTAACAAGATTTTAAAATTATAAATAAAATATTTTATCAGATATTGAAAATATTTTTTGCGATCCATATTTAATTAAATACCGGTTAAAATATTACGGTTTTCAACAAAAATATCAGATTTTAGAAAAATGTCAGATTAAAATATTAAGTACATATTAAAATAATGTGAAGGCATAATCCAACAATCTTTGAAAAAAATATGTATGTAGTATATATAATATCGGACCAGCTAGTATATAGTTTTAAATAGTGTATCGTATCACCCAATATAACAACGTAACATATTCAATTCTTATATGGTTTAAACATTTGTACTATTTTAATTCCTACATATTTTTTTAATTTAAATTTGTTACAAAATCTGATTTTTTGTTTAAAATCACTGGGTATTTAATAAATTAGTAATGATAAAATATATTTTAATATAAAATAAAATATTTTATTTTAAAAATTTTACAAAATCTGATTTTTTTGTTTAAAGTCACAGTATTTTAATGGGCATTCAATAAAATAGTAATGATAAAATATATTTTAATTATTTAATAAAATATTTTATTTATTTATTTTAAAATTTAGTTAAGCTCGATTTAGCCTGGTTGAAACAAATATATCATGTACTAGCTACAAGTCTGGTACAATAACTCGTACGATATTTAAAATTATGACTCTACTGTGAAAAAATTACCTCAAGCTAATAACTCATTTATTTCACGTTTAAAATTTTTTTCCAACCATCGATTCATAATGACCATAGTCAGATCACCCTTCCTGTTACCACCCATTTCCCATTAAAAGAGAGGGTAAGGGAACCAAGTACAAAACTTTAACATGTACCTTCGATTAAATAAACATGCATAATACTAAGATCTTTGCAGCTCAATAATAAAGAAAAGTGGGAACAAATTGGATGCATGTACACCAACCCATTAAGAAAACTCACCAAGAACATGATAGCTTATAATAAAAACCAACGAGAAAACCATTGATCTTCACTCAACCCATTTTCTTAACGCCTTGGATGAGTAGCATAGGCCGGTGGAGAATCCACAATGGCGTCTATGTTCATCAATAAATTAGCATCATGTGGTTTCAAGCTTAGTTTCTGGGCACAGTAAGTGCGATCTCCGAGCATCGAAACCATCAAATGTGCATCTTTCTAAGACTTAAATGAAGTGCCATTTATCACCCTGTCCAATGCTGTGATGAACATTTCATTCAATTTGTTCTGTTTGACTGTTTGTTTTTATCAAATTTAATTGGGAAACAAAACTTATTTTTCAGGTGGCTGTTGTTGTATTGAAAACTGGAAATGGATCTGCTTAGTGATAAGGCAGTTAGAATTGAATCAAAATATGTTCTGATGTCTAACAAGTGATGTACGTTATGACATAGTAAATGTTGATGCACAACAGCTTTATCATAATACTTGGAAAAAGTGTAGGCTACCTGGGTTTTCGTTACAACAGCAAGATTGAAGGTGAGGTGAGTTAATACATCATAATATATATGATTTCCAAATTCCATTTGCTTTCTATTGACATACATTTGCTTGTCACAATAAATAAATAGAAGAAGAAATGGTCAAGATACGTTTTTATACTAAGAAAAACAAATAATATTATCAATCAACCACCCTAATTTAAAAAATATTGAACATTTTTACGTTGGAAATTTTTTGTGCATCACTAAATTTTACCCTCACCTTCCCCTCCCCTTGAGCTAATTATTGATTGGTTCAAAAGAGTTCTCGTGTAAGCATGATCTAGATGGCCAACTAAATGAACCAATTAAATTTAAGGTGGAGAAAAGTTGGGAAAATTTGAGTGGCGTACATAACATTTCTTTTTTACATATTTATATTGAAATTTTTTTACTTATTATGAATTATGATGGCACGTAATAATTAACAAGTAACCATGTCATCCATGATTGGTTTCTCATATACGATAGAATACGTGAAGAAACTGGATTTGCAAATCAATCGACTTTTTTCCTGCTTGGGTTCCTTCTAGTTTAAGTATTCAACTTGGATTGAAGGCGTCATTATTTCTCAACAAAGATAATGGCTTTTAATATCCTTTATGTGCTTATCGTATCATATATCAAAATAGTTTGTGTTAGGCTAAAAAGTAGGTTAAATTGTGCGAATCAGATACACAGTGGAAACTTCAGTCATCAATTGCTATATGTCAATGCCTTTTGCTGTCCATGTTGTCCAGCTTTTAATTCCCAGCGACAAACAATGGAAACCGTCCATTATAAGTGTGAGAAAAGAGCCTTACTTTTGTAATATTAATTCAAGTCGGGATAGAGTCAAGTTTTTATTACAAAAAATAAAAATAATTTTATAATAAAAACTTGACTCAATCCTGACTAGAGTAAATATCATAAAATAATTTTTTAGAAAAATCAATTTTTTTTGGAATTTTATGGTATTTTATTTTAAATTTTTTAATTAATTTTGTAATATTAACTCGAGCGGGAGCGAGTCAAGTCTTTTATTTTATGGTATTTTATTTTTTTAAATTATTTTTAATATTTATTTCTTAGTATTGACTTAGTCCCAGTTAGCTTCTCTTTATGAGGAAACTCATATCCTATGAAAAAGGTGCGAATCGGCAACTGCTAGTGGATAATTAACCATTTAATTAAGGGTTCAATGATTCAATCACTAGAGATAGATATATCATTTTATTGGAATTAGTATTTGCAATAGTATTTGTTACATCAAACTCGCTTAACAATTCTCTAATTGGTATAAATTACTACAATTAGTGGAGTTTAATTGCTCTTTATATTTTTCAAATTTCATTATTTGTGATAATTTGAATCAACAAGGAGGTTGCTGCAATAAGTTTGTTATATCAAATGTTATAGCAAATCCACTCCTTATTTTAATTCCTACCGAGTCGAGTCTGAGTTTCGAATTTTTAAACTATGCACTAGACCTGACCGTGGTACTTGATAGGGAGAGATGTCACGTATGGTTGAATGCATAATTATATCCAATATTTGAGTTTAAACCAAATTTGCTCACCGAAAATTGGAGTTTCAATCCATGCCCGATTATATCATGTTATGAGCAAAATTCAAATTGAAAAAGATATGACATTAAAAAAAACTTTTAAATTCAAGTCCATTTTGAATTCAAGAAAAACAAACTTTAAAATTCAAGTCTGATTTGATCATTAGTGTAACACCCCAAATCCGGTCCACGCTCGTGAACCGAACCGGCATGTTACAGGCCCCGGTTAGGTCGGCTAACCCGAACCTAACTCATGCGGATCCAATCTCGGCGTCTTAAGATGAAGATACGATCCGTCATGAATGCATAAATGCGCAAAATCCTAACATGGTACTACATGAATGACATGCAAATTAAATTTCACACCATCACAATTACAAGCAAAATCGATGAAAATTCTGAAGCAAAACTGACAGAGTCTCCCATAAAAGTGCAATTATGGGCCCACCCTGTCAAAATAATATATATACAAATATATCGGCATGCATTAACAATCACACAGAATTTCATTTATAACGTATTCATTCTGAAACTTGGGTCTCAACCCACTACGCTTCCGCTGCGCAACTCTAATCATATTTTGCATTCTGTTATCGTGTCTTAGCATTCCATTCACATCATATCATCATGCTCAAACATTTAATCATAGCATGTGTATAAAATAACATCATAACAAAACATTAAACATTCAATCACCCAATGTGTGTGTGCAGAAGACCTTATTGCTCCTCCGTCCTGGCCGGCCCATCCATCTCGTGCTTATCACCTACATATATATAAGAAAAACGTCAGTAACAAGCGTTACTGGTCCGGAAAATAAAATAACTATAACAAACTGGCTATGAGAGCAAACTCTCATCTGAAAGAAATCATCATACTCCACGTGAACACTCTGAAGGGCACTACTGAGGAGCCACTGGGCTGCAGACCCGGTAGCATCCCGAACTTACTGATCTGCTGTTGTACTGTGCTACTCTCAGCACTTCTTTTTCAGTACTTCTCATGAAACTTTATCCTAAGCCCTCTCCTTACCTCCATATTTCTCCTGGCCTTGAGCACGAAGGCCGAGTACTCTCAGGCAGTCGCCTTTAGTACCCTTTGAACCACAAGTCCGGACATGCGCTGTACTAAACAGTACCCGTAAACCTCCACGTTCTCCGGGTGTGAGGAACTCAAACGCGGAGTTGTCAGGATCCCTCGGGAATGGAACAGTCCGCTGGCACTAATCCAGAGCCCGCTTTGACTGTCACGGCATCCTCTGCATGGTACGTGCAGTCGGTTTCTCCATCTCTCGTCTCACTGAAAACTCGATAAAACTATATATATAGGCCTGGGAAGGGATTCATATAATAGGCCCGAAGGCAGCTTGTGGTGGATCTTGTTTTCGAAATCATCCTCGAGGGATCTCATCCTCGAGGGGTTATTAATCCGGAAAATATTCGGTTAAATGACCCGAGTTAAGTGGGATCCAATAAAACACCACTTAACCCGTCCTGCAATTAATAACATAAACATACAATAGAAAAGCGTAAAACAAGACGAGTCCTAAACGGACCTGGTAGAAGCTCCAAGCGTGTCATCGCGCCTAGGCGGCGAGCTCCTACTCCGTACCTACACATCAAAACTAAATACTAACGCCTGCTAACTACATGATGCATCAAACTCAATAACATCACAATCACAATGCAAGCATCCATCAACATAACAATCAGAAAATCATAAAACTAATTAATCCTAGCTCATCCTATTCATACTAATTTTATTACGTGTCTGTAACTTATGTCGTGGTCACTTATCATGCTCTGACCTGATCTACTTTATTAGATCACTTACATTCAAGCACTATTCATCAAGTCATGTCTCTTATCACTTCATTCGTAATTAAGCATTAATCACATCAATAATTAGTCCTACCATGTTGTGCTAACAATAATCAATTTTAAATAAATCAATCGGAGGTAATTATACCTCACGTTGTCGACAATCGGCGACGGCTAGGGTTCCGTCGCGCGTCTCGGAGCTCAAATTCGGCGCTCATCGGCGTCCGAAGCTCGATCGGGCTCCACTGGGTGAGCCCCGCGGAAGATCCGGTGAATTCCAGCGAATTCCAGAAATTCCGATTCTTCGGCGGTTTTCCAGCAGCTACTGGCGGTTTTCCGGCGACTTCCGGTGGTTTTCCGGCGACCATCACCGGCGGCGTCTACTGGTCGGAAAGTGGTCGTGTTGGGTACCCTCGGAACCGGCTCGGCGAGCCCAACTCATCTATGACCTCAACGTGGCCAACGGAGGTGGCGGCTCGCCAGAAAATGGCAAAACAGGGCTGGCGGCGATGGGTCGCTAGATCCGGCCGGCCACGGCGGCGATGGCCTCCGTTCCGGTCGGGGAAGGTCGCTGGGTGGTCGGTGGTGCTGAGGCGACCACTGGATCGACGGCTGCGACGGTCGCCGGCGGCAGAATCGGCGACGCGACCAAACGCAGCCGCGGCGTAGGCGGGGCGATTGGCCGCGGTCGCGGCGGCGCGGCGACACCGTGGCCGGAGCTGGGCGGCGACGATCGGCGGCCGGCGGCGTCGGCCGTGGCGGCGGTGGCGCGCGAATAGGGCGGCGCGGGCGAGGGTTTGGGCGTGGGGGAGAAAAGGTCGGGGTGAGAATTTAGTTGGGTGGCAAACTCGTAAATAATACTTGACTCGTCTCCGGCTCGAGTCAAGTATCATGACTAACTCGTATTAAATCCTAAAAAATTCATTAAAATCGGGAAAAATCCCGTAAAATCAAACAACACCAAAACAATCATAATGATATGCTCTAAGACTATCAACCCACCCAAAATGCCCGTAACGCGTCCTAACGCGGTAAACGGCCTAAAACTAATTCTACGATCCATTATATATCGTAATAAAAAAATGAATTGCATACTCTCATATATTCTGATAACTCATTCTTTTCTGCTGTGTTCATGACGTTATCATCATATACTTGGGTACACATGACCCTCATGGCTCATACACGTGACCGGCATCGGCTCGGTACACGTGTCCTGAAACTGACTCAACTCGAAAAAATAACGGTCGACCTGACCGGTTCTGAATATAAACCCTGACTCGAATCGTGGGTTTTACAATTAGAGTCGGTGAATCATGTCCATTAGATTTTTGATTCGGGAAATCGGTCCCACTATAATACTTAGAGAGGCATGGTGGAAACCCCAATTTAGTGATAAAACCACAATGAATTGAAAATCATATTGACCAAAATTATAATACCCTTGTGTACAAATATTTATATCCATAGTTTTAAATACCGTATCGATTACCATGTCAGATTTATAGCCGGTACGGGGTATATTTGGTTCAATCTAGTCAAATCGGGTTCAACCCGATTTTAAAATTACAAATAAAATATTTCATTAAATATTAAGAATGTATTTTGTCATCAATATTTCATTAAATACCAGTTAAAGCATCGGGACTTTTAACAAAAAATTGATTTTTGTGAAAATTCATATTAAAAAACTGGTACATATTAAAATAGTATTAGAGCTTAAACCGTACCAGATTGGAAGGTGGTACGCGGTATACCAGATAGAACCATGTGCTATGATACAATATTTAAAACTATGCGTATTTGGGTATGAGATGGCTATACATAAAGCCATTGAATTCGAAAGGAAGATAAGATCTTGGGCAAATCCATCTTATTTGATTGGGATGAATGATCCCAATCCATTCCCATGTTATATTGTTAACAAACTTACACTTTAGTACTTGTCCCATAGGGTTTCAACCTTAAGCAGGAGAATAAATGAATAATGAAAAGGGTATAGTGCAACCATTTGAAGGCATCTAAGCCCCAAAATAGTGGTTCACCAGGACAGATATTTATGCTCCCTTACCGAAAGTCTCTACACATGTTGTCATGTGTGAATGTCATTGCATTTTTCACACCAAAATCATGTTGGGCCCTTTGGCCCAACAGTAGTATCAGAGCCATGTTACGATCTTGAGAAATTTGGTATTTGCCTACACCGATTGTCGGAGTTTTCTTCATGGGTTCCACCTGATAATTTAAGGGGAGTTTGCTAGGTGATGATATGTGAGTTCCGTTTGATGAAGATGAGGTTGCCAGACGATGATAGTTTCGGGTTCCACCTGATGATTTAAGGGGAGTTTGCTAGGTGATGATATGTGAGTTCTGTTTGATGAAGATGGAGGGGAGATTGCCAGATGATCATAGTTTCGGGGTTGCCCAATGTGTGAAGGGGAGTTGTCGGGAAAAGGAGATTGCTAGACGATGATATTTTCGGGGTCGTTCGATGTGTGAAGGGGAGTTATTAGGTTTATCTCACATTAGTCATGGCTCAGGGAATAAGGTTTTCTCATTAGCCTAAATACAAGTCGCTAACATCATCCACGACCCTGTCTGATGAAGAGGAGATTGCCAAACGATGATAGTTTTGGGGTCGCCCAATGTGTGAAGGGGAGTTGTTGGGTTTATCCCACATCGGTCGTGGCTCAGGGAATAAGGCTTTCCCATTAGCCTAAATACAAGTCACCAACATCATCCACGACCGATGTGGGATAAACCCAACAACTCCCCTTCACACATCGGGCGACCTTGAAACATCATCATCTAGCAATCTCTTGTTCATCAGGTAGAACCCATGAAGGAAACTTCGACAATCGGCGTAGGCAAATACCAAATCTCCCAAGATCGTAACCTGACTCTTATACCATTGTTAGGCCCTATAGGCCCCCAAAAGGGACTTGCAATAGGTGTCACACGTATTTCTTAATCCAAAAGTTAGCTCAGGGAATAAGGCTTTCCCATTAGCCAAAATACAAGTCACCAACATCATCCACGATCAATGTGAGATAAACCCAACAAATCAAACCAAAATATGATGGCGCCATATATAGCATTTGTTGGCCCCTCATTTACTAGGTTCTTTTTGAAAATATAAGTTGTCTAGTATGATCGGGGATTGTGGATCCATATTTTAGAAAATATAAGTCTGCAGGGTTCAATCCAAAATTATTAGCTATTTTGAAAGTTCTAAAAATTAACCCACTAAATATTATTAAATTACGAATTTATCATACCCCTCAACCAATTAGAAACAAGCAGTCTTGGGTACCCCAAGAATTAGTCATCCCCCTATGATTTAAGCTCTTTTTGTGCAGGAGGGTACGGTTTGGCTTGCCTCAACGGTTCGACTCGCCCCAGCCGTGCGGCTCTCCTCAACAATTCGGTTCGCTCTGAAGACTCGGCTCGGCTCACTTTCATTAACAGTTTTGCCCCGTTCTTTGTGCAATTATCATTAGTCCTCTGTTTAAGCGTTCGAGTATTGTACTTTGAGCCAAATCATTTAAAAGATGTTCACTTTCTTATTCGTCTACAAGAAGCTGGTTCATTTAAAAAGTGTCCACAAAAGACATTCAGTATTTCATCTTGGAGCATAAACAAATTATTAATTTGATAGAAGAATTATTTTTGAGGATTTATCGTGGTATTTCCCGCCTTATAAGCTTTAGCTAAATTCTGTATTTCTTTACTCAATAATTGATAAATAATAAAGATTTGTTTTAGAAGCAAGGGCACCTTAGTGTAACCCCGATCTTTGATTTTACATCACATAAGCCCTTAACGAGCGATGCAGCAGCTCGCTTTTTTACCGAGTTTGTGTGAAAGGTTATTCGTGTGCCACAATTTTGTACAAACAAACTTGACGAAGAGTAAACTCAAGTATACAAAACCTATTTGGTTGTAGCTGCGTGCGTAGAGAAACGTGGGTAAGAGGAGCATACTGGTCTTACTACATGAAGAACCCTCATGAAGACCGGATGATAGGGTATGATGTTATGGGATGTGATGATGCCTTAAGGTTTATTTCTATCGTGCGGGGTACGTGGAACAGGTAACTACAACCCAATGTTTACTTATCGCACTCATCCACATTAAGAAATCAAGTCACATAATTGAAACTAAGTAAGAATCCAAGCACGTCACAACATTCTTTGAAGGACTCAACTTCTGAGCACCATTGGAGGTGTTCCCTTTGTGTAGCTCGGAACAATCATTATACTTTAAAGTCATCCTCTTAGTTATAGGAGAGGTGCTACTTTTTTGTGGCTCGAAGTGCTCATTCAGAAGCCCAAAGTCTAAAATCCATCCTATGTAGTATGAATATATACGCATTCTATAAAACCCCTATAAGGTGTTTGTCTTAAGGCTCTTAGATGATTGATATTCGCTTCTGTAAAGTTTGTATATGATAGCCCAACAAGTAGTTTTCTAAATTATAATATTACAATTTAGTCCGTCCTTCGGGTATATATATATATATATATATATATATATATATATTATTCTTTTTAAAATATATTATATTTTTAATATAAATAAAAATAATTGACATGAAATATTTAAAATTTTGTTCTAAAGTAAATGTATATAATATTATTATTATTAGTTTGGGGTCATTTTAGGTCCAATTATGTTAGACGAAGTCCAAGTCTAAATTTATATGGTATTAAAAAGTAAATGTTGATTGAGACAAAAAAGAGAAGAAGATAATTGCCGATCGAGTTTTAATTTTATGCCTTCCGATTGGACATAGCTTGAAAAAATGGTCGATTTCGTTCGGATCTGGCAAAAATTAGCACCCACGACAATATTAATTCGTACATAATCTAATATTTCACTGGGTGGTGTTTCATGCATGTTATATTTTTAAACCTTTTGGTGCTAAAAAAAATGCATATATGCTTACAAAAAGAAAAATCTCGTTCAAATAACCATACTAATTAGCTTTTGTGGGAAAAAAATGAATGATTTGCTTTATTAAAAAGTAATTTGATTTTTAATTATAGAGAAAATAAGGCAGTGAAATTGGAATGAGATCATTTTTTCATTCAAAATAAGAAAATGAAAAGTTTGTGGGGAAATTGTAATTATTTCATAAGTAAAAATTCATAGGATTTTCATGTTTGCTCTGATTCTAATCATTTTGTGCTATAAAAAAATGAATATATTTTTCAGGAATGAAAAATATCTCATTTGAACAATCACACTTTCCCTCCCTCAGTTTCTCCATAATTAAAAATCAATGCATTTTTTTCATATAGCAACTCATATTTATAATTATTTGATGATAATTTAAAAGAATGCCATTTTTTTCACAAAACAAATCATAAAGGGTATATGGACTTGAGTTTTCCCTTTTCTTTTTAATATAATTTAAGTAGAGAAATCTTATATTAGTGACAGTTGATATAATAATATCAACAACATAAAAATCTAGCCATCTATTTAGGCTTACATGATACTAATTACCCTAATTAGTATATATTTTTATGACTCGAATAAAATTACCCTAATTATTTAACCATTTTTCTAATTCAAAGGTTTACATGATACTAATTTTTTCTCATTATTTATGTATAGTTAACTTATTAATTTTGTGTCGTTAGGTTTTTTTCGGACTCGGTCACAATCTGGTCGAGTCCGACTTATAAGTGGGCGCTTAAACCCTGCAAACACCGACCCCAACTGCCGGCCGGAAAATGCTGCCGGCCATCGGACCCGTCTCTCGCCGCTTCTCCTCCGCCGCGGCGGCGGCGCCGCCATCCTCCCCCGCCGCCTTTGCTCCGTCGACCGCTCCGGCTTGTACAACCAAGCTGGTACGAAACTAGTTTCCGAGATTTCTTTTTTATGATTTTTTTAAATCTTGGTGTGAATTGATGAAAAATAGAATCTTTTTTGTTTGGTTGGTGTGAATTGTAGAGCATGGGCATGAGCATTCGGAGGAATCGGACCTGGTTCGGCATCTGAAAGGGATCATCAAGGTTGGGTGAGCGGAAGATTTATTGTTTTGATCAGTTTATGGATGCGCGGTTTTAGAATTGTGGGCACTTTTTGACCTCTTGCTTAGTGTTAACTGGTTGGTGGCTGTATAGACGAGCTTGTAGAGATGAAGCAGCATTGCAGCTTCATGCCTGATATCCATAAGCTGGCTGAAAAGTTTTATTCTTGGGCTTTTTGACATGTTTATTTGATGTCAAGCGCGCAGAGTATCCTCCAATTTCGGAATTATATGACACTTTGTAACTTCAACTCACACAATCCATGTGCTCATATCCATTTTACGTTATAGTGATTCGAAAAGTTCGTTACTTATATTTTGCACTGTCTATTTTAGCTTGTGTCTTTTGTACAAAACATTGGTTATCTAATCGCTAGGTACATGTCATACTAGCCGATGACTATTTATACATTATATTTATGATGTATCTGGAAATGAAGAAATTTCTTTAGTAAATTAAAATTTTCCCAGTTTTGGTTTATTGTATGGCTTTTAGTTTCGTGGAGGTCCAATTTCAGTAGCTGAGTATATGGCAGAGGTTTTGACGAATCCTAAATCTGGGTTTTACATTAATGAGGTCGTCTTTGGAGAAAAGGGTGATTTTATAACTTCTCCAGAAGTTAGCCAGATGTTTGGAGAGGTATTTTTAGATCATTGAGTGTAACGTCCTGTCTATTTGACTATGTTATCACTTATCTTCTTTCTGAATAGTACCTCTCTTTCTGTCAAGTATGTTTTTTCGAACAATTGAACAAAGTTTAAAGCAATGCTTTTGCTTATTGGATGCATGTATATTTAACATCCTTGCATGCGTTTTAAGAACAATGGTCAGAAAATGCTGAACAGTTTGTACAGGTTAGAAAAGTTCTCATATTGCTGAGTGAAGGCTTATGTCAGACTAAATGTAAGAGAAGTTTCATTCTGCCAGCGATCTATGAGTACATCTGGTTGTATATGTTTACATTATTTCAAGAAACACGTGTTTTCACACTAGCACATTCTAATGCTAGTGTAATATAATTATTCACCATGATCACTGATAGTCACTTCTGACCTCATGGTGTTCTTGCTTTTCTTTTTCACTTGTCAAGCTTAAATTTGCTTAAAATGTTTGATAATTAGTTTTGTGTTTGTGCGTTTGGTTTAGCTTTTGCTCTCATGAATTGTATGATCTTAGATGATAGGTGTCTGGAGCACATGCCTTTGGGAACAAACGGGGCAGCCAGAAAAAGTGAATCTTGTGGAATTAGGTCCTGATCCGGGAACTTTGATGGCTGATCTTCTGCGTGTATGCAGTCAATTTTTTTTTCTTGTGGTTTGTTTAGTCGAATTCTCTAATTTAGCCAACTCTTAAGATATTTACCATTTTTATTCTCTTTCAGGGTACATCAAAATGTCAAAAATTTTCAAAATCTTTGCAAGTGCATTTAGTAGAGTGTAGTCCTGCATTAAGGAAGCTACAATACAATGCTTTGCAGTGTAGAGATGAGGTTGCTGATGAAAAAGTGGAACTTGAGAGAACTTACAGCAATTTAACTGGACGAAATGTTACTTGGCATGCAAGCTTAGAGGAGGTTCCCCATGGATATATGCAACTTTTCTGGACTTTGATGTTAATTGTTGAGTTTTATGACCATTATGAAATTATCGTACTCATGTGTAGTATAAATTGTATGCCTTTTGCCAATATTCCTCTCGGTTGTTTTCTTAAGAGGTGGACAATGGCAGACACCGACTCTTGACTTTATTCTTGTAACCAATGGTTCTTTTTAGCTGTTACTAAGTTGTACTCTTTCTCTCACGTCGTTTTTTTATCTGGCTTCATAATTTAGTTGACTTGCAAGAATATTCTGTTCATAATCATCAAATAGTAGTATTCAATGTTGGGCTTATTCATGACTAATTTTTCTGCAACATATTTGTCTGCCTGTCTTATCTTGATACTTAACCTCTTTCTGTTTCAATTTCTTTCAGTGCCAACTATAATAATTGCGCACGAATTTTACGATGCACTACCCATTCATCACTTTCAGGTATGCCTTTTTACTGTTTAGCATGAAGTTTTGAATAAATGTTAGTCATTCATGGGTTTTGGTCATTAGTTAGATGATGCACAATGCAGATGATTAGGTTTCTTTGCTTGAGAACTTAATGCTGTTTTTTTGGCGTATGTTTGGATTTTGGAGTGTTTGACTATTTTAAAATTACCATAGTGTTGTTCAATGTCACTTTTCTGTCTTGGCACCTTTTAACTTTTTTGTCCGGTGAACTCCATTTACCAGATTGTGCTTTCTATTTCCTTAAATTTTGCAATCAATGTGCAAAAGTTTTATGTGGATTGAGTTAGTATTATCTCTTGTGTTTGCAGAAAACACCTCGGGGCTGGTGCGAGAAGTTAGTTGTATTGCTAGTGATCCTTCTCCCAAGTAAGATTAGAAGTCATTCATTTGCTCAATTCGGATTGTGGTTACATATCAGTTAAGTGTTGTTCCTGTACTTCGCAGATTTCGTTTTGTTTTGTCCCCACAGCCCACTCCAGCTGCTCTTCTGTATTTGAAGAAACGTTGTAAGTGGGCCCACAGAAGAATTAGAGAAGCTGAACCACATTGAAGTTTGCCCTGGAGCAATGGCTTTAACTCGAGCAATTGCCAAACGAATAAGTGCATATGGGGGTGGGGCCCTTATAATTGACTATGGTACAGATGGGATAATTTCGGATTCTTTGCAGGTTCAAACACTGTTCTTTTTCCTTCTATTTTTTCCCCTAAAATATATCAAATTCTTCTACTTTTTTGAATAAATCTTTACATGACCTAGAGGATGGCAGTCAGTAGTTGACAATGTCCATAACCGTATTTTGACTTTGGAGATGAATGTACTTTATGTAAAAGTTAATTGTATTTACAAATAAAGGGGGAATATGCACAGGTTTGCTTATAGGTACTATCGATTCTGAAGTTGGGAGGTTATTTCACTGGTATTTGTCAATGAACAAGAATTGATTGATTACTTATCTCTTTTTTTATTTAAAGCTTTTATTCTTGTGCAGACTATTCGAAAGCATAAATTTGTGGACATCCTGACAATCCTGGAACAGTTAACCTTAGTGCTTATGTTGAATTTGCTTCTGTTAGGCATTCTTCAGAAGAAGCATCAGGTTAGCCATTATAGAGTGAAAGATAGAGTGCCAGTTTTTTATCTAGAAATAATTAGCTTTCTTATTTTTATATGCTCCTTTATCATTTTCTTTATAGATCTACTGTCAATTTCGATCAATATGCTTGAAAACTTTTCTCCACTTCTGTTACTGTTTTAACTTTTTTAAGTGATTGGGCAATAGCTGAAATTAAGTAGCCAAGGCCATTAGGTACTGATATAGAAGGATTTAGTTTTTCCTGCGAGCTACTGAAACAAAGCCTGTATGATATGCTATTGCTTTTATCTGATTAATTTCCTCGTCGTGGGTTTGTTAAATTGTCAGATGTAATAGCGTATGTCTCAAACAGAAAATCTATTTTCTATATTTCGTTGATTTCAGATAGTATTTTACTCAATGATCAGGGTAAACTCCTCATTTCATTGATCTGAAACTTAAAACTATTACACTATTTCTGTCGCTACACTCTTCCCACTTTGGCTATACAGCATTGGGTGATCTTCATTCCCTACTCTGTTGAACATAAAACTCAAGTTTCCCAAGGCTTTTTGAATCTGTTTGATTTAAACAACAATTTCGCAGCTGTTGTCCTGTTTGATATGCAAATGGGAATGTGAAACCAATGGAGATCCCTCGGAAACCAACCTAGCCGACTTGCTTAACTGTTCTGTACTTGTACCATCTTGCCCAGAGGAGGTAGTGGAGGAAATTTACTGCACTCAGCGCACACATTAGCCAGTAAAACCTCTCAAGGTGATATTTGTTCAAGTGACTACCAGAGAGCCAAGGAGGACTGCCGGTGGCTTTGTTCACTATAGATACCAGCACTGAGCTTAGATAGTAACCCATAGCCAGTGATGCCCAGGAAAGAGAGGTCGCTAATGATCTCATGCTATAAGGAGCTTCAGTGAAGAAGAACTCCATCAATCCAGCCAAAGTGAAGAGGTCTGCAGAACCCAACAACAGATATTGCAAAGCAATCCAGAAAAGGTAAGTGGCAAAGGCTCCTGTGAATTTAATAGGCCTGAGTTTGTTGCCACCCTTTTTCTTTTGATCTCCACCAGAGCTGCAATTGCCATGGCCGCTATCGAGAGGACCAACCCTATCCCAATTCTCTGTAGATTGAATGAAGTTCCTTGGAGATTGACAAGTTCTTTCCAGAATTGAATTGTAAAAGTCGCATCTTTGTCACATGTTATTAATTCTTTGGAATTTGGAAGTCCATCAATAAAGTCTATTGAGATGTCAGATCATATTTTCGCGAGAATCGGTAAGGGCTGCAAAAGACCAGCAGGTAAAGTCTGCAATGATTTGTGTACTTGGCTAGTCTCACATTCACGGATGATTTTGTGTACATGATTTTTCATCCCTGACGAGAAGAAAACATATCTTAACCTATGTAAGGTTTTGTTGTAAACTTCCGTGTGCTGTCATGGAATCCGGAAGCTATAACATCAATGAGGTCAGATCTATGAGGCAAATAAATTTGATTCTTGAAGTGAATCAAACCATCATGCAATGACCAAGTTGTAGGCAAGACTCCATCTTGAATTTGTTTGACAAGATTTTGTAAGTCGGGAGTATTGAGAACAACCTCTTTAATTGGTGCCAGCCAAGTTGGTATGGGTGTTGATCATGCCTGAAGAGTGCTCTCA